>CABFOV010006368.1:0-23698 GCA_902141375.1 Timema poppense | reverse complement strand
CCCCCCCCCCCGTCCTACTTATATTATATTTGTCTCTTTAAAAAAATTTGTTCACAGGAATAACCATTACTCTTAATTCAATTTATAAATTTCTGGTAATTATTAACGTGGATGTGTACATTAATTGTGTTAAATAATTAACAATGAACACACTTGTAAACAGAATTTAAATATATTGTATTAAACAGATAAAAATTAAAACAATATATACATTGGGCCTATAGTTATTTAGAAAAATGTTTAATATACACTTATTTGAAATTATATAAAAAAAGTATTATTATTGAATACATGAATTATTACTTTAAAAAAAACCTAAGCCACTTTTAATCTGTTGCTCAAGGTCCTTGAATTCACATCTTTTAATTATGATGCATCAATTTGGGGTGATTGGGTCACTGCACCATTATTGCCCGTCTCTTTCTTTCTCACGTAGGCACTGTTCTGACCCTCCTTTCCCCCTCGTCAGTAAAATTAAGCAACGCTCAAACCCTTTTACCCGCCAAAGATGCTTACGTAACACTAGAACGCACCTTAACGGCAGTATTTTTGCTCTTTTTATAGTAAAACTTTTTTTGGCCAGAGTGAATCAAATATTGCTCTAGTAGACATAAATCTTAGATTTCTTCACATGGTGATATCAACAGTTGTTGAATATCTGTCAAGGGTGTACTGGAATTTGATGATAGCTTTTTCTATTCATGTAAAAAAATTATCATCTAATGCCGCTATGCTAATGACAAATATTAAATAAACTTTGATATCACCGTGTGAATAAAATTAGATTATATCTTTCTACTTGAGTAATATTTTATTTATTTTATTTACTTACTCTATAGTATTAGTAATTTGATTCATTGCCACACCTAAAAAAAGTACGCCACCTATTCATATCTTGAGATAGGTTCTACACAGTCCATCTCATTATAACCTATCCATTTCTTGAGATATGTTCTATCCAGTCCACCTCACTACACCCTATCCCTAGCTCGAGCTATTTCTATCCAGTCCACCTCATAACATCCTATCCCTACACTCCCACCTTAATATGGCATTGTAAAGTACCAGATTGGGTTCCCAAGGTGAATACTGAACATCGATTTATTAAGTACCGAAGCAAACCATTGTAAACATGACCTTATAAAATACCGGATTGATCCACATTAGGTATGTTAAATTAAAATCCCTTATTTAATCTAAAATATAAAAAAGGCTTGGGAAGAGGTTTTTATGAAAGCCTGACACTCCCTTTTATATTTTTCATTGTTCTATTTGAAGAGGTAATAGGACTTAAAAAGTACTGATTTGGTCCGTAGAGGTTATTTTGAATTAAAATTCTATGATTCTCAAAGTTTAACTAAGGTTGCTTGAGTTTTTATCCTAGGCTTCGCTTAGAACACTGGAAGCTGTAATTTTTTTTTAATTAATTATTTTACATTGATTAGATCTGTTTTAGAAGGATGATATATTATTCAACCTAGTTTTTCTACTTCCCTTCACTATTAATAATCGGTTAAAAACATTTAAAGATATCATTCAAACCATCAAACCACTATTTCCACGATATTGAAGGAATATGGTCTAAGAACATAGTCTCTTGGAGGGGAGGGGATGGGGGTCCGATATGGAAGTTTTCTCTAAATAAAAAACAAAGAGGTGCAAACGAATACTTCCTAAGGAGTGTGCATTGTAAAAAAGTATCCAGGAGGTAGAGGGGAGGTGGTAGGGTGCTATGGATAAAATACCAGCTTCCTACAATGTCTCAAGATTTCAGGAACCAATATATTTGAAATGCCCCCTAAGTAGTTCGGACTGTTGGCCTACTTTCAATGAAGGTTTCCAGAGAATTAGAAGGAAAAGAAAGCAAAAGCAAGTTTTCAAAAATCTAAAAAAAAAATCTTCTTGCACCCCTATGAACTCTATGATCTTTACTCTTTAGATATGCGAGGAAATATCCTCAAGATTTAGAAACTTAATCTAATATGTCTGCCCAAATCGTTTAATGTCTTGGAAAACCTCTTCATGACAATAGGAAAAAGATGAAACCGTTTCAAAACATTACTCACTCCTTGCTATAGCACTTAGATGCTGGTGACCTGGTGGTCTAGGGGTAAGGTGTCAGACTTCTATGCTGCCGGCCGGGGTTCAATCCTCGGTCCCGGCACAGATTTATCTGATTACCAAACCCTTCCTTCACCTCTGACAAGACATCTTGTGAATGTGGGGAATGCCAGGCCTCCACCGTGGTTCGGATTCCTCGTTAAACTGTAGGTCCTCCATTTCATCTCACAATCACCCTACCATTACACATTCGCGTAAGAGCATATAACCCGAACGGGTAGTAAGACGCGGTGCTAATAATAATAATAATAATAACAACTTAGATGCTTCCACAGCCATAAATAAAGGTATTGTTCTGGGGTGTCGGCATATTTACAATAATGAGGGAGGGATGATAAATATATAATTTAGGGAAGGTATAGCCTCAGTTTCGTGGGGGAGAGTATAAAACCATTTTCGTTAATCTAGAGAAACATAAGTAATTATTAGATTATTAGAGCTATGAATGAAAATGGGATAATACACCTTTGTGATGCTGAACACATGTAGTTAGTTTATTTTTTGTTTTACTTATTATTTATTTATCGTGTGAGCACTGATTATTTCATAGTGCCTATTTTTTATTTTTAGCACCGCGCCTTACTACCTGTTCAGGCTATACGCATATGTAGTAATTACGCTACTGTATTAGGGATGTGGAAGGTTAAATTTAGAGGAAGTGTATACGCATTTGCGTGGAGGGAAAGTGAAAAGACATTTAGTAAAACCACCCTCAGTACACCCGACAAGGATTAGAACCCCAATCTCCCTGAGATTGGCAATCCAGTCTATTGCAAGAGTGGTGCCTTAGATCATGTGGCCAACGAAGCAGGTCATTGTGCTTAGTTAAAGTCCTTTTTAACCATTGGTGAGCAGTAAAATATCTCTCAGTAGACTAGACAGCCGATGACGGGTAGCTTAAGGTTCGAATCTCGGTCAGGTGTACTGAGGGTGATTTTTCCTAAATGGTTTTTCACTCTACATCCACACAAATGCAGGTACACTTCATATAAATATAACCTCTCTAATCCCTAAAACCATTAATATAATTAGTACATAAGCGCATAACCCGAACAGGTCGAAAGACGTGGTGTTAAAAAGAATCAGTTAAATAAATGTACAATAGTAATAATTCTGAATAAATACTATTTACATATTTATTTTACTATCATAGTATCGGTATGGCTCGATTGTATGCTGACGTCATAGAGTAAAAAAAATGTTATGAATGTATCAATACTACTATTATTATTTATTTATTTATTTATTTATTACTAAAACAACTTACCTATGAAAATCAAGTGGGGAAAATGGTCCGGTAGGAAGAATACTTCGTAATCTCATGTTGTGTTTGTCAAGAGAACCACTCCAAAATAATAACCAGTATTCTTCCATTGTTGTGTAGTGCATTGAATGGTAGGGCCATTCATTGGGATTTTCAACGCTAGAGAACTGATCTTCTAACTGACCACGCATATTAAACCGGCAGCTAGGGGGAAATCCCAAACCTTAGTTATTACATTATAATAAAGCTTGTGAACGCCTGTAATCTATTAAACAGCCGTTTTTTTACATTACTTATTTGAATGCTACATTCTAATGTCATACGTATCAGTATATTCAATAAAAATATATATATACATTTTTGGAAGGGGTAGATTTGGATCTTTGGTTCCACTGGTTCTTAATATAAGAACAAGAGCCGGTTTCGGTTCTTAAAAAGTCGATTATTGTGACTTCAGTTCCCAGTTGTAGTCGTAACAAATATTATTAAATACGTACAGTAGAATGAAATTAATAGTGCCTTATTATATAACTATGAAAATGAATATAGCCTTAGACGAGTATATGATTATTAAATATTTTATTTTTAAAATAGCTGACTAAAATTACTAGTTAATATGACTAGTTAATGTGACAGCTGTATTGGGAATAAACTAATTAGCTTTACAAATGTATGATTAATTATAATTTGGAGTTTATAAGCAGAACCAGTAAATCTTTGAAGCTGAGCCTTCAGATGTTTATTTAGATTTTATGTGTGAATATTTAAAGATGTTTTATTTGACCATATGTATATTATTCAATAATACAAGTGAAGCTAGCTTAACCCAAAATTAATAATATACTAATTAATGTAGAATCAAAACTATAAAAATGTTGGCTATGTCCTATTTATTTTATATTATTATATTTATTAAGTATTACGAAAATATTTGATTGATGAAAGTTTGAAATCAAAAAGTTATTAACACTTAATACTAGTTATTTTATCTCATAAAAATTGTTTGCGACCAAATTTAATAAATTATTCAAATTTATATCATAAACTTGATTCTTTTTCATTTATATCTAAAATAATAATTCACAAAAGTGATGTTATTACGTTCCTCCTTTGTGGGTAAATAATATCAAAACACTAAATTATAAATTACCAATAATGATGCAAAATTGAATGGAAAATCGTTTACCCTTTCATTGTGTTTTCTGAATAAATACAGAGTAGAAGTAGTAGATATGGAAATATCATATTTATTTTTTATAAAGTGTTAAAACACTTTATTTTATATTTGTGATTACGACGAGTTCTTAGTCGGGTATAAACATGGTATTTAAGTACTTAAAACAGAATATGTATAATTAAACAATGGCTTGAAAGTATTTTTTTATCGAGATGCAGGCTTCGTTTACCCTGTAATGTAGCAAGCCTACCTTGCATTATTCCACTATGGCAGTGATTTGAAAAATTTTAAGTTCACGGTAGACTTAACAAGCTCTTTAAAAAAATTGTTTTGAGTTTTTGATCTAGTTACGCGTCGTGGCAGAAGAAAATGACTACGCACCCAGACTAACAGTTGTATGGTGAATCAGAATTAGATAAGCATAGACCTTTTTTTTTTCTGAAGTAACTTCAAATTTTCCAATATTAAAGGTTGAAATTCTTTTTCTGTGCTCGCTTCTTTACAATTTGGAAAAAATTCGTTCAAACCGTTAGTAATTTGGGGGAACCATTACCAAAACTTCACGTGAAAGCTTTCGATTTTGTCTGATATATTTAAAATCTTAGTAAGTACGAGTACGTAATAAATGTGAATGATGTACAGCTGCCCCTCGTACCAACATCTTTCGTGTTCTTATTGAACAGTGACGCGTGGTGCTCTCTGTGGCCACACGGCACATATAACTCGCCACCGCGGTACACTAGTGTGCCGAGGCACACCATTTGCGGAACACTGCACTGTGGGATAGCTTAAAAGGTAGGTTCATAGTGTAGTCCTTCAAGATGTGACTGCTACCTTTCAGGATAGACGAAGTACTGTACATCTTACCAAGTCCCTTGTCCGTGTACAAACAAATGAGCATTCAGTAAAAACACTCCTGAAACATATTCTCCAGTCGGCAGTGGATTCTCAACAGTCACGTATTCACTGGTTAACGTGTTCAGTAATATTGTCTGGAACAAAAGAATAAAAGGAAATAGTCTCCAAACCTACTGTGGAAATCTTTTTGAATTTAAAGCCATCGTATTTGTGACAGATCTGGAATAGTCTCCATTCCTCCTGTGGATACTTTTCAAGATTTGTAAGTAGGGAATCTCTCACATATCTCTCATATCTTGAAATGTTTCAAATACGGAAATGATATATTTCCGCTGTGGATAAATTACTGGATATTTAAACACATATTTTGTGACAAAAAATAAGTCCGGAATGATATTCACTCTGACTTCTTCAATGTATCTTCATTTCACTAAAATCTGGGATAGTGACCATTCTGAGTCTGTACTATTCCACACCCCATTCAATATGGGCACATGGAAGTTCACGTGACCGACACACAAAAACGGCTTAAGGAAAAGAGTGAGGTAGGAAGTAGCTCTACATTCGATTAAACACTAAGTACTATACATAAAAATTGATATGAGTGGTTCTTACACTAGCCGATGTAGGGTATATATTACTATAGCTAATTTACGGTGGAAGTGAAGATTCCTTATTGAAAACATTATCTGAAAGTCACTGTATACATGAATAGTACTCAACACAAAGGTTTGTTGGATCCGTGACAATTCCACCGTCAGCTGTAAAGCCTAGACAGCACTGAAGAAGCATACTAGGTAAATGAGGAGTGAGGTAGTTTCCCGTTGCTTTCCTCACCAAGATAGAAATTATTATTGCATATCATTCTGCTAATCTCAACGAAATCCATCCACCAACTGACTCTACAAGTGACACATTCACTCCATTCATCACAGAGACTGGCTGCATATTGAATGTTATTACTAGTATCGTTCATACCTCTGCGATTTTCATATTTTTCATATTTATAAGTGATATTGAGACAGATCAATGCAAGTAACAAAATACTATACCCCATAACAAAAGATATAGTGCATTGTAAACATTATATCTGACTAGATGTGGAACTGAGGAGCGGAGGTCACTAATGCCAACCTATTTTGAAATGTAGTATCAAGTTAACATGAAATATATGTTATGCTTCAAAGTAAAACGTAACCAGTAACCAGTAACCAGCTATTCTTACTCTAATGTAAACAATGCTAGACACCCATCAGACTCATTAAACAGTAACCTTACAGCTCGTCGCTCATGAGTGGGACGCACCCGGGCTTAGATAACAACCAGAAGCGAATTTACGCATAAGCCTAATATGCACGTGCCTACGGCGGCAGATTTTAGGGATGGCAAATTTTGAATGAAGGCGAAATATACTAGTAATATAGACTTATTTTCTTATTTTGTACATGCTAATATTTTATTTGTAGTAACATGTTATACAGTTTACTAATGCAAACTTGATATTGTTAAATTACATGATATTTGAATTTATGCGTTGTGATAATGTAAGAGTATGTTTTCAGTTATTAAGTCTTTGCTTAGGTTCTTATTACTTTTAAAGCCCCACTAAAATAAATACTCAAATAATGTAAGCATTTTTTTTATCTGTTAATCTACAGATAGCACTTATGTATATGGTATATGTGTGTAGGTGCATGAGGGCCTGTATGGGGGAGACGGGACTAATAAGGGGGTAAACTAAGGTACTGAACATGGGTGGCAAATTATCTAGCGCCTATGGGCGGCAGAGTCGTAAATCCGCCTCTGATAACCACGTTTGAATCGTGATTATTAAACTTACGCACAACAGGCACGCAAGTTTACATTCACAAGCATCGAAAAAACCTCATTCTCTCACAATTGCCATTTTGAAGAGTTGGCCTTTACTCGAATGCTTTGCCCTCCCAGCCAACCAGCGAGCAGCTAAGTCCTCCATGGATATATATACAGATTGTATTTAGTACCTCGCCTTACTACAAATTCAGGCTTTACGCTTATATACTATTTTACGATATAATGTTTGGGATGAGAAAGGTTGGATTCAGAAGAAGTGTACCTAAATTTGCGTGGAGAGAGAAAGATAAACTATTTTGAAAATCCACCTCCAGTACACTCAACCAATATTTGAACCTCAATCTACCCGTCATCGGCAGTCTATTCCACTGCGAGAGTAGCTATCTATCTTGCAAGCCTGAAAAAAGTAAACAGCCGTTCGGCACTATCCGTACCAAGGGAGGCTGTGTAGTATTGTAATACGTGAATGTAGTGGCCTGTTAAGGTGAGGATGTAAGGGACGCGATAAAAGGTAAGTGTTTTTGCACTTTTTATAGCAACAATTTTTGGTCAAAATGAATAAGATATTGCTTCAGTAGAAACATTGAATTTAATTTTCTTCAAATGGTGAGGTCAACATTTATTGAATATAGGACTGTTGCTATCACCACGGGAAGAAAATTAAATTCTATATTTATGTTGAAGCAATATTTTATTTATTTTAACCATTAAAATGTTTTGCTCTTAAAACTACAAAAACACTGTCCTTTTCTCGCATATCCTACACTACTACCTTAATACAATCATCTCAAATCTTTGGTTACTGTCATTCTTTCTATCTTGGCTTCCTGTGTATAAGTACATTTTACACTACATCATCAGTCTGTTGAGAGAGAATACATGGTGCAACTAATTTGAGAGCGTCACAATAGTATACATCATATGTATATGTTAATTGTAATTATTTTTTTAAGTGATACTATATATAATACACCAATTACAATTAAATGAATTGGCCTATTGTATTATATTTATATAATTTCTTGAATTCTTTATATTTCAAATAATTGTTCTAGTATATTTTATGTGATTATAATTTTGACTTTTGAATTTTTTTTTTTTGAACAGTAAAATAATTTACTAAAAATGATTCTAAGTAGAATCCATTTACTGGAGCAGTTAATATTTTTATTTTATTGCTGTCAATTGTGACGTAACTAATTAACTTTAATTTCAATAAAAATAAAAAGCAAAATTTTTAAAATTAATTCTCAAAATTCTAATAAACATAATAGCATTATAATAATATTGACCTTGAAGTTAGAGCATCTTACAACAATTTGTATGTACTAAATAGTTTTACAAATCATTTAAATCCTAAATGTCCAAGAGCAGGACAAATTATTAGACTAAACTGACCTGATTTGGTTCATACTTTTCATTTTATGACAAGCTTGCTTTATTCTACTAACATATTTGTGTTAAATATTTAATATAACTGGAGTCTGGCTACGTGTATAACGTTCTTCTTCTAAAATAACTTTTACATGGGCAATTCCTAGGTAAACGATCTGCTGTCTTACCCATAACCTCAAAATGGCTTGAAAGCCGAGAACAATAACAAAGACTCAATCATGTAACTCAAAATACATGTATCAAAAACAAATCTATATTGTTAACAAATAGTAAAAAACCCCATTAAAACTATTTCATTGGTTAAACATTTAATGAAAACATTCTAACTGTTCTCTACAACACTGATATTAGAATAACACAGAAACAGCATGAACAGCTGATTATTAAAGAATTAAATAAACGAAGCGATTATTTATGCTTTTAATGAGGAATTCTCCATCTAGATATTATATTCTGAAAATTGAAAAGTGACACTTGGACACGGGAATCGAGCCCGGGACCTTAAAATTAGTACGATAATGCTCTAATCACTGAGCTATCCAGGAATCATCCCGTACCAAGGGTCATTCTTCACTCATATTTTAAGTCAGTCTCTATGCTCTACGTAATAATTGTTTCGGATATTTGATTCTTAAATATGCAATCCCTTACAATTATAATAATTGTACAAGTGGCAGCATTAAGCCAACTACCGAGTCTAAGGTGGCTGAGTGATCTGATAGCTTCTGATCTTAATAAAATCAAACATTTGTAGCCGATGATTTCCGCACGTCCATCATAGACTCTGCCTTAAAATATGAGTGAAGAATGACCCTGGACACGGGACGATTCCTGGATAGTTCACTGGCTAGAGCATTGGCGTACTAAGCCAAAGGTCCCGGTTTCGATTCCCGTGTCCAGGTGTCATTTTTCAATTTTCATAAGCTGATTATTAGTCTTTGATTCCACCCAAATTTAAACTGCTGATAGTTTTCAATATTGTCATCATATGGTTATAAAACAACTAAAAATATAATAAGAGCTATTTTAATAAAACTACCTTCTACTTGAATTAAAACGTGACACTGTAAAGCTATTTTAGCGTGTAACTGAGAAAAATCGGTATCTAGTCTAAAAATTTGTCTTGTTTCTGTACTGTACAATAAATATCAAGCACTTGAAATTACACCATTTAGAAAGATCTATAAAATGTACAAATCAAACTAAATTACAAATTTAAAAATATCCTTTCTTATCATCTCCAAAATCACACTTATTAATATTGGTACTCGCTAGTAATTGGTAATAATTAATTTTATATTATCAACTTCTATTATAATCTTTCACTTGAATCAATAGCAAATAAGTGTGTGATCGCTTACCTAAATACCTCACAAATCTCGTCAATATTTTGTTGATGAATATAGACGTGCACGAGATGGGAGAGAAAAGTTACGATAGGATTTATCTCTCACTTACTTGTTTACTAATCATTGCGTCGTTATATTAATTCAGGAATGTTGGAATAACTACTTGTGGATGTTGATCCACTTGGTGTATCTTATGATGCATAGACATTACACATTAATATATGGGTATACCAAACAATGCCAGACAGCTCAAAGGGCACTTAATTTAAACGCACACGTAGGCTGCCGTAAATCCAAGTTCCCTATATGTTAGACGTGGGCGTACGCTTTGTAATTACCTCTTTAGCATTGGCTTATCCATAAATCCTAAACATACGTGTCAGTAGGTGGAGAATACGAAAATAAATCAGTACAATTTATCTTTTTAATGGACAAAATTGGTTTATTTAATTGTTTCCTTTGATTTGATACAAAAAAAATGAAAAACAAGAATATTAGTTTGCTACTTATGTATACATATATACAGGGGTGTTCGGAAACTCAACGCCCAAACTGCACATATAGTGTGTTTGATCCAAAAGGAAGACACAATCCTTATACATTTACATTCAGTAAACTAAGCTAATACCATTGAATTGTGTTAAAAGTTTCAGCGTAAAACGCCGGGAGACCAACGCTGTGCAAGCATGTGTGCACAGCAAGTTGCATAGAAAGCAGGCGTGCGGCATTGCACATGTAGCAATGGCATGAGAGCCCTGTTGTTGGTAGGACAATTTTGTGGTAAGACTCGAATTGCAACGAGAAATGTTGAGACTATCCCAGATATCTTCAAACGGGTACGTCGGTCACTGATGCATAGAATGAGGCTCTGCGACGAAGTCGGGGGTGGTCATTTCGAGCACATTCTGTGATGTGAAACCGTTAATGATGACCCTCATAACGTGTTCCTATTTCTAAATGAACTGGTGTGTTGTTAACTATTAATATTGTGGTATGTTCTGCTGATAAGAAGTCGAGGTGTGTTGTGCCGTGCGCCCAGTTCCTATGCAACTTGTTGTACACGCATGCTTGCACAGTTATTCTCTCCCGGCGTTTTACGCCGAAACTTTGAACACAATTCATTAGTATAGATCACTCAAACCCACCAACTGATTTCAATATCAGTTTCTCAAACTAACACTCTTCTATCATGGCCCTCTAAACTATACCTTGTATAGCTCGCTTATCATTTGTCTTTTGTTTTTACCCACATTTCTTTTCTTAGACCACACCTAAATCAGTTAACATCTCGCTGTCGTATCAACACATGGGCCCAGTTTCATAGTCAAATTTAGTACGCCTCAAGTGCGGCGCTACACTAAGTACATGACGACACCTACCTAAACCAGAATGGAATGGGCCAGTTTCCTATGAGAGAACGGCCCATTCCATTCTGGTTTAGGTAGGTGTCGTCTTGTACTTAGTGTAGCAACGCACTTGAGGCGTACTAAATTTGACTATGAAACTGGGCCATAGTGTCATTCACAACGATTTTTGTAGATTTTTTGTTTAATAACTTTTATTCTTTTTATGAATTCATTATTTGATAACAGTATCTCTCACTCACTATTAGTTCCTTAATATTATTTTGTATTCATACTTCTTTAATTTCGTTTTACAGTTTCCATGATTATGACACATATGTGTCAAAACATATCGGATTGAAGTATTCCAGCATATTTTCAATGCTGGAAATGCAAAAGGAGTAATGGGACAAGAAAAGCAGATAATACTTAGAATATTACAAAATTCTCTACTTCATTTAAATCTGTCTCAAATGTGTTAACCCATAAATTAAATTTTATACTTGTCAACTTTAATGCCTATTAAAACTTTAACATTGTTTAATTAAATATTGTATATATTAAAGTTTTTGTATATCAATAATCAATCATTTCATTTATAACCTATTTGCAGATGTTAACCTTTTAACCCAAATTTTATAATTTGAATTCTTAACTTACTTGAACTTGAACATTGTTTTGTCAAACCTATTTTGCTATCTGTAAGTTTTACCACACTTTTTTAACGTGTTTTCATGTATTTTAGACTCATCATCACCCTATATATTGCTAAATTGATGATTAATTAATTTATTATATCTGTAATGTTCATAATTTGACAATATGATATACCATAAATTAACCTAATTATACATTTTGATCTGCAATTTCAATTTATTACATCAATTAACTTAACAAATTTATTAATCAATTCTTTCTATATATTTTTGAGCAATATATCTAAGTCTTAAATTCTAATTCAAATCCACTCCTTACTTTCAACTTGCTTAGGCGGCCGGGGTTCAATCCTAGGTCCCGGCATAGATTTATCTGATTACCAAACCCTTCATTTACCTCTGACAAGACATCTTGTGAATGTGGGGAATGCCAGGCCTCCACCGTGGTTCGGATTCCACGTTAAACTGTAGGTCCTCCATTTCATCTCACAATCACCCTACCATTACACATTAGCGTAAGTGCGTACAACCCGAACGGGTAGTAAGATGCAGTGCTAATAATAATAACTTGCTTAGAATTGTTTCAAAAATGTCATTAGTATTAGCTTAGTTTGCCAAATATAAGTATATAAGGATTTTGTGTTACTTTTGGTTCAAACGTGCAGTTAGAGCGTTGTGTTTCCGAATATTCTGTATATTCATGTATTCCATTAATTGAGCTCCACTGTATTTAGGTAGGTATATAATGTTTCTCGGTAACTAATAAGATAACTCGTGTAAGACCTTCTATATACGGTATTCATAAAATAAATGTAATATATAATGTAATATAAATAAATAATCATATGTATTTACTCGCTTCAGTGGGATAATGGTCTAAGACCTAAGGCAACACACACTCGTATGAGACAGGCCTAATGAAGACCGGGAGATAGGGGTTTAAGTCACGGTCGGGTTTACTGAGAGTGGGTTTTCATAAATTCTTTCCCATTCTCCTTCCATGAAAATGCACGTAGTTTACCTCTAAAATGCTTCTTTCCTCACCCATATATCATTAGAGTAAATATCATAGATTGTATAACCTGATCAGATAGTAAGATGTGGTAATAAATAGTAATGGCCATATGTATTTCATTTATACATATATGGCAATGTAAAAGTGTATTTCTAAGCAAAAAATATTTAATTTTAATAAACATACTGGTAATGAGTAGCGATGTAGGTGTTGGGATTCTCACCTGATTGTTGTTAGTATAGGCAGCAGCAAACCTGTTGTCTGGACTAAGGACTAATTGCTGCATTATACCTTCTATTGCCGGATTTACATCTCTGGTAAGATCACTCGTAGACAAGTCCCAAGTAATGAACTTATTGGATATGGAAACAATGTAGCGATAGTCGGATGTAAGGCAGAACCCAAATACGGCAAATTGGTGACCTTCCAAAGAATACTGAAATCATTAAATTAATCAAAATCGTAAAATACATGGAGCGTAGTGATAATGTTTGTATTATTTGATTTCTTTATTTCAGGGTTTCTCAAACTGTGAGGTACGAGGGTGTTCCAGGTGAGACACCGCATCGTTGAACTGTGTGTTCACCGATGAATTTCCAATTCAGATTAAAATTTGCACAATATATTTTTACATTTCAATAGATTTGTAAATTTATATACAAATTGTTACATATGCCAGTAGTACTCTTTCTTTGGTGGGTACATACAAGGATTTTGTCAAGAGCTTGTTTATAAAAATAGGTTATACTGTAAGTAGCTCTTTGTAACCAGGCAACACTGTTTTTGACTTGCAACATTTCAGTATCAGCAGTAGATCATAAGCCTGGAGGAAATGTGGTTCTGTTTAGTATTTCGTGAGTGTAAATGCAATATAATTATTATTTTTAGCTGTGTTGTGTTAGTTGTACATATAGATAGTAATTTTGTCGTTTTCATCTAATCAATATGGATATTTTTTGAAAAGGGCTTTCCAAAATAAAACAGAAGCTGTGCTAAATTCAAAGAAGAAAAATAAGTTTGCTAATAGACAATATGATAACTGTTTTATTAATTTGGGTTTCGCTTGCTTGAACAAAGAGAGTGACAATCCAATGTGTAATATGTTGTCAAACTCTTTCAAATTATAGTATGCGACCATGTAAATTAAAAATACATTTATTTGCATCCAAAGCATCCAGATTGTGATAGCAAATCAGGTGATTTTTTTTCTTCAAGAAATTAAGTGAACTTCAACAACAAAAGGGAATAATTTCCAAACAAGCTAATGTGTCAACAAAATAATTAATGGCATCAGACACAGTCGCGCTAGATGTTGCTAAATCAAAAACGGAACATACGATTGCAGATAATCTTATATTACCGTGTGCAGTTGATATGTGTGATATGTTTGGTGAACGTGCGAGTAAGGCAATAAAATATTAATCTCAATCCAATTAAATAAATAACTTAAACATAAAAAGTATTTTTAAAATACCTTATAAAAGTTGTTTAGCATATAACGGTTATTCAAAATTAATATATATGGTACCGAACATAAATCAAAGCCTTCAGAAATGTTCTACCAAAAGTACTGGGTTTGGTTGGCTTCAAGCGATTATAGATTAAATATATTTTCAATCTATATTGTTATACCCTAATGAATAAGTAGTTTCTTGGATAACAATAACAGATTGGTGGGTTGGGGGAATTAAGCGTATATTTTAAATGAGAGTGATGGAGAGAGTTTGAATGGTCAAAGTCAGAAGTTATCTTCAAATATGAAGGGAGGGGGTTGGGATGGGGTGGTAGAAGGGGAGTGTGGTCCAAACACAGGTTCGCTCGAAGACTACTTTACAGGGGGTCACCTTCAACCCTATCTTCCGAGCATGACAAAGAGAAGTAGGATCTCAGGGAGTGGGGACTCAGAAGGTTGGGGTCCAAGATAACACCTTTGGTCCTGGGATGCACCCCATAAGCAAGAAATAATAGAACTGAACGTTCTATTACCTTTGGAAAATATATAACAATGGCGGCAAAGGCTTTGGTAACTGTATCAAATTCTGTAAAAAACTGTATCAAGATCTTGATGGATGTCGACTCCTTATGACCCTTCGAACCCCAAAAAGTGGTTTTCGCAATGTCGTCTGTCTGTTTGTCCATCTCTCTGTCAGTTTGTACCTTGGGCACAGAGAAGGACCTAGGGCTATAGCCTAAAATATTTTACCGATTGGGCTAAAGCTTGGTATCTAGGGTTTTCATAGAGTTACCCTCAGAAATATTTGGAATTGGATATCCAACCCTAAAATTAAGGCTAGTTTCCTTAAGGGTGAAAAGGGGGAAAAAAAATCGATTTTATCTAAATCCACTCTAACGATTTTGATTAAGTTTCATTTATAAGCTTTGATCAATATTACAAACCAAATGGCTACGCTCAACTTTTGGTCAAAATGACTTTAAGGGTTCCGGTCTGATGCGTAAATTCTAATTTTTAATTTTATCTCCCTAAGTTTTTGAGATATAAAATTACTTATCATTGCATACATGTAGGTATATTTTATAATAAACCTCTTTTACTTGAAATATGTTTTTAATAAAACCAATAGTTTTCAAACTATAGGCCTACGCGTATATATATATAAAACTTTCCAACACTTAGGTAAAGTATTACGATCGTCAAAAAAATATAACCCGAGATGTTGATGGATGTCAACGTTTCATGACCCTCAGAATCATAAAAAGTGGTTTTCGCAATGCCGTCTGTCTGTGTGTCTGTCTAACCCTAAAATGAAGAGCAGTTTACTACAGGGTGAGAAAGAAAAATTCAATTTTCTCAAAATCGTCTATACCGATTTTGATTAAATTTCTTATCTAGGCATTGATTAAGATTATAAACAAAATGGAATTTTCATTTTCCCATGAAAATTACGTTTAGGGTTCTTTACAGAAGCAAAAATTTCTTTATCTCCACAACTATTTGGGATACTAAATAATTTATCATTGTAATATTTTAATACTATTAAAAATAAAAATAAAATATTTGAAATATATTTTTATAAAACCAATATTTTCGGAGATATTGGTAGATATATTAATACAATTTTGTGAGTTCTAGTTGTGAAGAGATACTATTTAAGTTTAAACTCATTAATTCTCCAATACCATAGAGTAAACAAATAAGTAAGTCTTTCAAGAAGTTGATGTTGTTTTTCCTTTAACCTCTTAGGAAAAATGTTTGTACAGCACAGGGGGGAATTCAGGATTTTCGTAAGTGGGGGGAGGAATGCGGGTGCTCTCATCTGGATCGGGTCGGAGGAGGAGGGTTGGGAGGCACCTCAAGGAATTTTAACATAAAAATACTTCAAAAGTTGAGAGTAAATCTCTAAGTAATTTTTCAGTGTAGCGCTAAACTTGAGAATAGTCCTCTAATGAAGGATATAACTCGATTTTTTTTATTAGTATTGAAATTTATTATAAGCAAATAATAAGAATATCAACAAATAGTTATTATTAAGAGGGAAATAAGTTTAAACATAATAACAATGATTATATAAATAGTTTTTTTTAAACTATTCAATCAATTAGACAATATATATGGAATTATTCAGATTTCTAACAATCGAACTTTAACTCCCCTCTATATTATTATTATTATTATTATTATTATTATTAGCACCGCGTCTTACTACCCGTTTGGTTTATACGCTCTTACGTCAATGTGAAATGGTAGGGTGATTTTGAGATGAAATGGAGGACCTACAGTTTAACGTGGAATCCGAACTACGGTGGAGGATTGGCATTCCACACATTCACAAGCTGTGCCCACTCTATAGTATAGCTAGTTATTTGTCATTATAAATCGAAATTTTACCACCAAGCCATACTAATACGTTATTTGTGTGGCGTTATTCAAAGATTTTGTTTAATGCACGTTATTTATAAATTATTTTAAATATCTTTATTTAATATTAATCATTGAAATAGTAATAATAATACAAATGATCAAATAAATTTAAACCTAAACAATTTTTGTGCAATAAGGTGAGAGGCGCACAACTAAAATTTGGGTAAATTCATTGATGACTATTTTCACCACTTTAATACTTAATGTGATTGTCTTAAGAATTTATAATAATTACCGTATACTAATCATTTAATAATATTACCAATAACAATTTTTTTAGACGAAATCTGATTTGTGAGATAGTACTACGTGACAATAAAACTAGTAGTGACTTTAACATTGATTTAATTGATTTAATTTCATCAAGGGGGGCGCGTCCTGGATCCGACCCTCGTACAACAATGATATATCTCTCTCATTTTAGATTCAATAGTAAATAATTACCTATTTTACTGGTCAAAATTTATAAAAGAGAAATTTAGTAGCAATTTGATAACCATACGATGTGCATCCCCTAATAAAATGCTGAAAATTTTAATCAAAATTCAAAATTTTAGTACGAAGTGTTGACCCTTGGGGACCCAATATCGATATTTTTTATCGGTCCAAACATACAAATGAGGACGTTAATTTTTAAAAATAGAGTTATAAAATTTAAATTCATGAGTCAAAAAATGTTTTACTTATATATAGTACAATTTGTTCTTGGGTTCACTAGTGTATATTATATTACGAATTTTGGGTAAATGTCTCCATTTTTAAACAATAGAGAGATAAATTTTGTTAGGAGTTTCGTACCATTTATTTAAAAAAGTAACTGTCTAGCAGACGAAGTTTTCGTGTTTACAACTCAAAAGTTGTACAAGAAATATTGCAGATATAGGACGCGTTCTATTTCATGACATTGTATATATTAAGTTGTGAAAAGCAGATCTTTTACAAGTTTTGGTATTCACACGACGCCATTTTCAGGCTTCAACTTCTAGTACAACTTTTTGTAGAAGAAGCTGTGTTGTGTGTACCACCGGGCTTAAATTATTATTACTAGCACCGCGTCTTACTACCCGTTCGGGCTGTACGCACTTACGCTAATGTGTGATGGTAGAGTGATTGTGAGATGAAATGGAGGACCTACAGTTTAACGTGGAATCCGAACCACAGTGGAGGCCTGGCATTCCTCACATTCACAAGATGTCTTGTCAGAGGTGAAGGAAGGGTTTGGTAATCAGATAAATCTGTGCCGGGACCGAGGATTGTACCCCGGCCGCCAGCACAGAAGTCTGACACCTTACCCCTAGACCACCAGTCACCTATTAACCGGGCTTAAAGATGGTTAGGCACGGGGTCAATACCTTGACAATATTAATTTCCCCTTTCATACCATACCATCTCTCAATGTTTTGAAAGGGGAAGAGAGGGGTAGTGACTTCGGTTTTAGTCGTCACCTTTCGGGCAAGAGAATTCGTAGCTTGGCTGCTTGCATTTTTATCTAACATCCACAGCTCTTCCACTTCTCTCCACTCCGAAATCTATGACGTCACAAATAAGAATCGCACTATATTCCATTCACGATAGTTTTTTTTTACCTGGATGACAGTTCGAAAATCATATGTTTAGGTTTTGGGTTGCCAACACTTGTAAAAGATCACAGTTTTGTTATAAATGTAAAGATCTTTAATTACCTGTTATATATTACATTTAAAATAACGTAAACTTAAGTTTTCTCATACTATTTCATTTTTTTAATAATTTCTTTTTGTCCAAATCGAAACAATATTTTAAACATAATTAAAAGTACTTATTTTTCGTTTTGGAACGTTACTGATTTTGTGTATTACAGTGCATACATAAATACCTTTTAATACATACATCGTATTTACTTGGAAAAGAGAAAATTGTTGTCATTTTTTTACATACAATATACGATTTTATGATTATTTTATCGTATTTTGAAATATTTAACTTAATAAAGTATTTTCATCAACTGCGTGTCCGCATCATTGTAAAAAACTTGTTTACCGTTATGTTGAATCATATGGTTTAAAATTCGTCAGTCGCCATTTTGAGGCTATGTTCGTTAGAGGTTTTTGTGAAAGTGATGTTAATATTTTTTAAGGGGAATAAAACTATAAATAAACTTTGTGTCCGACCTTAAATAAATATGTAAATAATATTGGCCTAAATTACCGTGGTTAACTATCACATTAATATATTACCATCTGTTTTCATTACAGTCATCCAAAGTGATAGATGTCAGCTGTTGGCGTAGTGATATATTAGGGATTACTTCTAGTAACATTTCGAGCTGTCATCCAGGTAAACTTAGCTCGTGAATGCCTTATAGCTAGAGCAATGGGATGAAAGTCGGACAAATACCGACTTTCAACCAACATTAGATGGACTAATGTACATCTTGCATGCATGTTACGGTCACTGCCATGTATGGGATTTTTTTTCAAACCCACTGATGCTTGAATTACATTTAGATGACTACCAGGAGAATATGTTTCCAAATGTTAAATAAAATAATTACATATCTTCAATCAAAGGCAAGAAGTGCTTACCTTGCCTGCTCTGACATAACGCCACTGGAGGCCTATTGCTACCAAAATGAAAGCAAAAATTATCGAACTAAGGCTATATTAACATTCTAATTAACTTATATTGCTGGACAGTAAATAATATACAGAATTAAATATATAAACATATACACAATAAGTTAATATTCAAAATAGGTCAGTAAAATATTAAATGTATTGCCAACTAAAGTAATATTTTTTGTTATTGAATATAAAAACACCTATTCTATCTATCAAAATGTAATGTACTTCAAATTTATTATCTATAAAAACATAATGCATAGGATCATTTAAGAAGTATTGTGAGTCATAGGATGGTCGTCTAGATTACGATGACATACTAATGTTGAGATAATTCCATCTGTTTTGTATATCTAAATATTCTAGGTAGAGATAAACGTGCGATGTACGCCCCAGAGTCCATTCACAGGCAAATGAACATAATATCATTTCAGTTGTGTCTGATACCTTATTTTAGCACCGCGTCTTACTACCTGTTCAAGTTATACGAATATTTACTAGCTAATTACGCTAATGAGGTATGGATAAGGAAGCTTGAATTTAGAGGAAGTGTGCCCACATTTTCGTGGAGGAAGAGTGGAAACCTATTTTCTAAAAATCACCCTCAGTAGGCCTACACCCAACCAGTATTTGAACGTCAATCTCCCTGTCATCGGCAGTCTAGTGTGGCACTATAGTGACACCTTAGACCATGCTGCCAACGAAGCAGATGACTGGTACATCATCAGAGGATATAGTAATATGTAATTTTACCAAAAACAGGACTGGTAGGTTAAAATATAATTGGAAATCGGTATCATTAAATGTTATGTAAATTAGAAAGTTGGTTCTAGGGTCTTAATGATCAACAGAGAACCATCGAATTAATGCTTTTCAATGTGTCTAAACTTACTTTCAGTGGCCCACCCGGAGTATGGAGACAATGATAAAGAGGTAAAAGCGCGTTATGATCTGGTCCTGTCTGATCGCACTCTTTGAGGAGCATCTTGACATTGCGGTTTGGTCCGATTTCTGGAAGTAGTCGTCCAATAAGTTGAGATGCTAACATATCTGGATACACGCTTAGGATGGCTCCCCCTAGTCGCAATGCGTCTGCAATTAACATAAGTTCCCTGGCAACCAGAAATAACTTATTATCAGATATACATAGGTAACTTTAGAATATAAAGAATAACACAAAAATTTTCATTTAAAAATATTTAATATGTTTATAATTTAAAATATTTTATAATCTTTAATTTAATAATTTAACTAAGTTTCTAGAGCTCATAAATATATTTATCATGTGCACTCAGTTTACCCTGAAAGGTAGCAGGTTTACTTATACACGTTTAACAACCACTTATTATTA
This sequence comes from Timema poppense, assembly GCA_902141375.1. NCBI lineage: Eukaryota > Metazoa > Arthropoda > Insecta > Phasmatodea > Timematidae > Timema > Timema poppense. The sequence goes on along the minus strand of CABFOV010006368.1, from coordinate 2,856 downwards.
ATATGATGTTTCAAACTTGTACTTTTTAAACATTCCATACCTGAACCGATGAACCATTCAATATTGGCATGAGTATATGAGATATAAAAATCTCATTTAGAGTCAGATGACAAAACTAATATTAATATGAAAATAGCCCTAAATTTTGACGTAATCCTAAATGTAAAAACCAAATAGAAATAGGAATTAAATATTTGAGGTAGATACTTAAAAAAATATATGTTGTTTACCTGGTTGCTTCCTTATCGTCAATATTAATGCAGGCATCTTCAAAGTCACTTAGCACTGCCTGCAAAGGGCATGATGACAGCTTGGCGTGAAGCCAACCATAGTTGAACAAGACATTTTCATGCAAGTCTTGGAAACGTCTTGCTCGCACCAAATGATAAGGAAGCTCTCCAAACTAAAAAGCATACACATTTGACCTGTTTATAAAATAAGTAAATGATACTTATTATTTATGAAATTGTTCAACATCAAAATCTACACAAGATGAGATTTTCAGTAAACAAAGAAACTAAAGTCTCGTGGGCGCATACTCTAACGCACTACTCTCGTGTTAGGCTGAACTGCCGAGGACGGAGGGATCTGGATTCGATACTGGTCGGGTGCACTCTGGATGATTTTTTCCCTAAGTGGTTTTCTTCCCTCCACGAAAATGCTGACACACTTCCTCTAAATTCAATCTTTACCATCCCTAAAACATTAGTGTAATTAGTACATATGAGTATAACCCAAATGGATTATAAGGCATGGTGCTAAAAATAACTGGAAATAGTTTGGTATCTTCTTGACAATTTTGTGACTTAGAAAAATAAATTAATGTTTTGCTTTCTTGTAACTAAAGTATAATTTGTTGTAAGTTTTATATAGTAGCCATAGTAATTGATTTGTCAACATTTTAAGATAAAACAATGATACCCTTAGCTCACTCAACTATTTTACTTTTTATTTTACAGTTTCTTACATAATAATTCCTGTCAAAAACCTCCTGATAATTTGTGTTAAGTATTAAAATTATTATGTATTTTAAAGTAGGTTTGGCAAATTATGTGTATCATATTATAACATGTTTGAATTATTGGATCTCATTAAAGTTGATATTTTTTTTTTATAGATAATCATTCCTGATACACAGTTTACTTGCTTTCACTATCCAGTAATTTACCAATAGTAAGGTTATAGCATATAATAAATAACCTATATTAATACTTTGGGAGAAGTTCAAGGGAGCTACTACATTAAAATATGTTACATGAGAAACTTTTTTACTAAACAAAGCTATTACTTTTTTTTTTTCAATCTAGATCACATAAAAATATATAGACCAATTAAAATTCAAGGGATCTTTGCTTATACTTATGACTTTACCTTGAAATATTGAGCCATTATGACTAAACTTGTCTAAGAAGATAACATGCGTGAACAATTTTCTATTGGAATTGTTAATATATTTTCTAAAATAAATACTCAAATTCAACCCAAAAAAATTCTCTATGAAAGATTTGTCCACATGGCAAATAAATAAGCATAATCCCAATAATACTGGACCATATTAATGTTAATATTTAATCATTTATTACCTTTCTTATCCATTTATTTCTAAACGTTTTATATATAGACATTGGGAAATAATTATTTCAATATTTAATTTGATAAATATAATGACTAATCAAGAAATGTTATGTGTGCTAAATAAATATAGGTATCTTTATTTTATTTACAAACCTTCCTTAGATTGTACCGTGAAACTTTACCATCTTTCGAGTAAAATACTAATGGTTGAACGGGTACCTTACGATCAGCAGAACCTTCTTTGTCCGTTAAATTAAACCTGAAAGATTAAACACATTTAATTATATTATTTGGGAAAGGGGTAATATATTATCATGCACATGCTATATTATATGCTACAGCTAGTTGTAATATATTACTGTTAGCAGAGCTAGAAGCCGTGGTGGTAAAAGCAGTAACAAAACTACAAGTGACCCGCTTAGGTGGCCGCATGTTCTAAGTCGCTACTCTCGCAGTAAACTAAACTGATGATAACTGGTAGATCAAGGTTTGAATCTCGATAGGATGTACTAAGGGTGGTTTTCCCTATAAAAACATTCCACTCTCCCTCCACTAAAATGCGGGTACACTTCCTATGAACATAACTTTCCCAATCCCTAAAACCATTAGCGTAATTAGTAGATCTACACAAGCGTATACTCAGAACGTGTAGCGTGGAATTTTTCCATATATATTTAACTTCATAAGGCTTCCTTCCTAAAAAAAAAAAAGTAAGCTTAATGAAGCATTGTATAATGTACAATTTAATAATGAATGAGATATGGGATATTTAATTAATGTCACGAAATTCCAAAATTTAAGGTCATATTTATGATACCAAATTATTTATAGAGTTATGAGTATAATTAAATTTTACGTTCTATTTTAAATGTATGAAATTTTATTTTTTTAAGTTTTCTAGTTGCGTTCAGGTTGAAACAAAACCCTGCTCTCTACAATTTGTATATTTTCGGTATTTTCACAGTGCCAGTGTAACGCCAGTGCCCATAGAAGTTTATACAGGTGCATGTGTGTGGGTGTATGTGTGTGGGTGTATGTGTGTGGGTGTATGTGTGTGGGTGTATGTGTTTGTGGGTGGGTGAATATATGTTGCCCTCCCTACCCCCCACTCCTCCTGTAAAAAATTCTGTGGGCACCACTGAGCCTGATAAGGATGATAAGGAAGATAAAAACGTCTTTATTGGGCCACACATTACGTGAGGGAGCAGGCAAAGTGATAGACAACAAAGTGGTCGACACGAGAGGACAAAGTGGTAGACAGCAAACTGCTAGACACGAAGA
>CABFOV010006367.1:0-35252 GCA_902141375.1 Timema poppense | reverse complement strand
CTTTTACCTAACTTACTGCCTCTCTCACCTTATATATATTAAGGGGGGGGGGTTGCAACTGTCTTATGTATGCCGTAGAGATAGTTTACGTTGTTGATACCGACGATACGTAACAACGGTGCCACATTGTCACCCACGGGCTGAGGCTCGACAATATCCGTGTAGATATACATTTGCGAGGGCAAGCCTAGTAAAATGTTGGCGGCGTACGGTGACTTTGGTACTTTGATCAGATTAGTCGGAAGATCGAAACCGAGCTTTAGACTTAGTTGGCTTGATAGTGTCAACAGCTGTATATTTGGTAAAGGAGAGATAACTTACACTCTTTTGTTGGGGTTTGTGTACTTGAATACAACTCCAGAAACCCCTTTAAACGCCTCTACTTCCTTTAGAACTTTGATCAATTCATGGATAGTGCTGTACTTTCCAGCAGGAATATGATCCTTGAATATTTTCTCTACGCCGTTAGCGTCCACCCAATTGTACCATACAATATTTTGACCCTCAGGTACGGTGGTGAAAGAACACGGATATTGAAATTCAGCCATAGCGACTCCCACCTGCCTTCGAGTGTAAGACGGTAAGGAAGTTTCGTGGTGAAATTCGTGAAGGTATTTTTCGGGAAATATTCCATAGAGCTGTCACTCGGAAAAGTGATGTAAAACTGGTCCACCATGGTAGGGCGCTGGTGTAACCTTTCCACTGCACGTACACTTTCTTTCTGGCGCCTTTACCCTTGACTCTTAGTATTTTATCAACTTTAAAAGTTTCGGGAAGACGAACGCGTGGCAATTCAGTTTCGTAAAACGACCCTTCTTCTCTTCGCCGTGAAGATCAGTGAGTCTATAGACGACAGGTTGGCGCAACACGACACTGCTGACTTTGAAAATCTCTTCGCTCCAATTGCTTTCGTAGCCCTATTCAAACAGAATTTTAGATTTGTTAATAAGCACCGTTTCTACAACTTTTATCTTCGGGTTCGTATTTAGACGCTTTATACTTTAAAGACTATCTCTGGCTTGAAGCACATTAGTTGCTGAAATGTCGGTGGGCGCCATCTTGATACTGGAATGTTTGGGGCCTTGTAAGCGTCGACTAGATCTTGGAGGACGTCCACATACCTATACCTGTTATTTATGGAATAGTAGCGCCACATGTGTCCTTTTATAATTCTTTTGAATCGTTCCACGATTCTTGCCTTCACGTCCGGATTATGAGTGGTGTAGTTATGCACATTTTCTTGCTTGAGAAATTTCCGGACTAGACGTGCCGTGAACTCTGTCCTCTTGTACGTCTGTATACTTAGAGGTTTACGGACGCTTTGTTTGAAAATGTCACTAAATGCGTCTCTCACAACACTCCCCGTTTGTATGGAAGCGTCCTCGCCCATGCCATCTTGCTAAACACGTCCATGACGGTGAGCAAGTACACTGCACCATCTGTTGTATTTTCTGAGACTTCTTATATCGTTGAGATTGTCTTGCCAGGGATCGTCAATGTTTGACACAACTTACTTGTTGCGTGGAAACTTTTTTATCACCGTTTTGTGTAGGGTATAAGCGTCCTGCGCACGGAACCATTCTCGTACTTTTTCAGAACCTTTCTTGGACAGATTTTTGAGCGATACCGCCCCTGCAAACATTGTAGGATGAGAAGGGTCGTAGTAGATGTCAGCTAAACGGGCCATTAAGCTATGAACGGCAGCCACATGTTTTCGTCCACCCTCTTCAGTTTCTTCTCCTTAGGGCGTTGCGACGGTGTAGGTGGTTGTGGTACGGGAGTCAGATATCTAATGGGCACCAAACTTTTTGGATTCACAAAAATTCTTCCGAACGTTTATTATTTGCAGAGCCGTGAGAAACTCTCTCCACCCCAACGATTCGCAGTGTCTTTTTGCTCTGAGAAGATGGTTGACTAAATCCACAATATGGGATCCACAGAGAGGCGTATCTTGACTACTCACTTCTCCGTTTGAGTCCCAATAGATACTATCTCAGGAAATGATACGGTCTAGTAAAATCTAAGCTTTTTTACGTGCCTGTGCTGGTACAGTATTAAGTACAGCTGGGATGGGAAGAACAGTCACTTCATGGTTGGTGGCATTTTAAGATGGCTTGATGGGTTGACTAAAGTAGGGATAGCGCTGTAGCACTTGTTGGTATAAAGACAATTTAGACTTGTCGTCAAATTTTGAAGAGAGGATTTTATCCATTTCCTTGTCCAACACGGAGACCACTAGATTTGTAGCCGAAGCCACTTGTTGGTGGTGTTTCTCGTAACAGTGTAATGTTTCCGGGGACACCTATATCATCTTTTTCATGTGTTCCATTATTTACTTGTTAAATAAGGAAACGAGTACCCCACTGATTAAAGGGGCTAAAAGTAAGGGCAAGAACGCGCCTCCCTTCTGAACGAATATTCGTCTCTTCCTCTTCCAGCACTCTACTCGTTTGACCAGCTTGCGCACCACCTGCTTGTGAGCACTTAACTTTGTCTTCTGAGCATTTTTCAGTGGTACCCGCCCTTTTAAAGTGTTGTAGGCACACTCGCAAACAGAATCAATCGGTTTTTTGTCGGCCGTTTTCATCAAGGCGACACGTTGCTTTGGATTCATGCAATACATCACACGTAGCAGAGGTGCCTGCTTCAGCTCTTTGGGACTCATGGTTATGAAATGATCTGTAATTGGGAAGTGTCAGTGTTTGTATAGCTTTTGCGTGGTAGGTAGACTCAGCATCCGACATTTGTGTAGGTCCTATATCTGAACCATTTTGGTGTACCTTGTTTGAAATATAACAATATATAGCCGTGAGGGGTACTTGTAGCATCATTGTAAGCCTCTTATAAAATACGGGGATTTTCAGGACAGACTTGACGTGAAAAGTGTTAAATCTGAGCTTTATCCCCGGGATTTTTAAAAAGCACGATATAATGTGCGTTTTAGGAAATGTCTTTTTGGTTCTTGCCCTGGTGGAATATATTTTGTGTAAGCTACATGACACTATTATTTTGGTGGCCGCATCCTTTGGTGAAAAGATCGATGACCACTTCTTTGTCTTCACGCATTAGCTCGTCCAGGATAATCAGCTGTGGAGAGTCATTATAGATGTCATCCATTTCCGGCAAACCCTTACAGAATATGACGCGAGGACTTGCCCCGTCTTGTTCGAACCCCGGTTGCCATAAAGCATAATACCATGTGATTTAAAAAAATTTAACGTCACACATTGTGTCCAAGTGACGGATATAGTTTGCTACAAAATGTGACTTTCCACAGCCGGAAGGGCCGCTTATGATGGCCGAAAATGGATGTTTCAACTTGTCCATAATGTTTGAGACTGAGCTTATAAGTTATATGAACTTTTATTTATAGGATAAGAGGGAGGTGTGGGTGTAGACGTTAAAACACAAACATAACGGTTTTTACAATATGTATTTAAATCGTGAAAAAGTATACACACAGTTAAAAGTATACTGTGAATATTTTAATTTATATTTACTAACACAAACATAACAGCTTTTACAATGCTGAAATTTACGCTGGGAGTATTTACTATATATATATATATTTATATATAGAAGAATAGTGGTATCGGTACTAAATATGAAATATACATAGAGATGGTTTCAATTTAAAGGAATATATATATACAAACAGTATATTATATTTGACTAGAAAGAAAATAAATATATATACAAAGAGTTTTATATAATTGACAAGAATTAAAATAAACACAAACAACTAATTGACTAGAAATAAAAAATCGGGTAGGTGGAGGATTGGCAAATAAAAAATATAAAAAATAACCCGAGTGCATATAATAAATAAAAAATCATGCTTGTTTTCATGCAGAAAAATATATGAAAAAATCTCAAAACTTTGAAAAATGGTATGTCAGTGGAATTGTCTAGAGTGAAAGAAAAAATATATGATTATTCAGCCCGTCTAAATTATCACCTTTTAGTCGTTGAGCGCGTTTACAAGGACTCTGATACCCAAACGGCAAAGTATGAAATTCATCAGTTATCCGACGTTTGATGTACACGGGCCGGTAGAATTTAGTCTGCGAAACGGGACATACAGTCGCAAGACCATTTATTACAATTTTGTGCGGTATCTGTATGTATCTTCCCACTGTCTTTTCAGTGATAATCGCTTTCAAAAGTTCAAAATTAACATCGTTTCGGTTGCCATAGCTTATGGTGATCCCACGAACCTTGAGCACTTTGACAGAATCGCCACCAACACAAACTCGGTACGCATAATTCTTAGGACCTCTAGATACAAAGGCACTAATATAGCTTCCCGGACTGTAATCCTGATGTTCGTCGGTGAGGTCACTTAAAAAGTCTCCGGTCGGTGGACTACTATCGCCGGGGCTTTCAGTAAATAGAACACTTTCTGTATCATGATGGAAAACGTGGTCCCCCAAATGTTCAAGGATGCTGTATAAGTGCAACCTAGTCATAGCAGTCGTCTAGCAAGCCACCGCCACTCTCGTGTTAAGGTAAAGGCGCAACCCGTCACGAGCATCCTTGTAATTGGGGAATATAACCTCATAATTACATCAATGACGCTGTCCAAGGTAATGAAAGGATCCGTCAGGTACTTGTGGATGCCCTGATAATCGTAAACAACGGCTACGTGTGGTAAATCGGGTCTTTGCCCAAACTTTCCCCATAGTGAATTCGTAAAGAGTTTAGCTAGAGTGCGGAGACCAGGGTTTCTACAAACAGAGTCGAAATCGAGTTTTACCACTTCCCTTACCTCATAATTTTGAATATAGGCTAAATATTCCTCTTTCGAGTTACACTTCTCTGGCCATCCACTGGCGTCTTGTTTACTTTTCAAAAAATTATCATTGTAACCGTGACACAATCCACCAGAACCTGTCTGACGGTCGTGAACCGATACATTGTACTACCACACTTCGTATACTGCTTCAACGGTGTAGCCTTTCTCAATGGCTTTCCGGATCTCGTCAATCACCCAGACGCTTGTCAACAAGCGATCTTCTTTGTCGTTGTGCTAACACGCGACTTGGTTTTTCTCCTCTTCGCATTTCCTACACAAGATGAACATTAGCTGGTCGTGCATCCGTGTCGTCAATACGGGCATGAATAAATCCCGCGGAGGCGTCACTGTAACTTTGGCTATGCCTTCTACTTGATCTATAAATGGAAAATTTGGTTCCAAGTGAATTTTGGGGTGGCCGACGGGGTATTTTTTGTACTTGCAAACGTATGGATACAATGAACACACACCCAAGTACTTGATAGTCTCTCCACAAGAAAGGTCTACTTCGTGAAAGAACTCGATACAATTTGTACGCCCGCTAAAAAATACATATTTATGACTGAGAGAATCCTTAGTATACACCTCGTGCTGGAGTACAAATTTCTTCAAGTCCTTCTCTGTGCGTTTCATCGCATTAAACATACACTCCCACATCTCTACGACCGTGTATCCGGCATTCTTAAACTTTTCAACACAAGCCATGGTCGCTTCATAAAGCGTCTCCATGGTCTCGTGGGGGACTATTTTTGATAGGGGTGGTATTGTCAGTATAACAGTGAGGGCACCGGTGCCAATAACATCCCCAGAACTGAAAGATGGTGGTGGTATCTTCTGCTTAACAACGCCGTCTACACATCGCCCTAACACATATTCCTCACGGCCGTCAGCCACATTAAGAATAGAGACACCACGTTGATGGACCTCCCAGCAGAGCCATTGTACAGCGACGTGCGACTGTTGGTCTGCACACCGATAGCCACCGTTAGGTATAATACTTATAGTATTCTACTTAAGATGACTTCTGCGGTAAACCAACATTGCCGCTCCAGCTATCGTACACGCCTCTCTGAAAGGATCCACCCTTGCTTTCTCCATCAGCATTTCTCTAAACTTCAGGCAGGCCTTCCGTAGGATCTCTACAGCTTTCAAACAATACAATTCACACTCGCGTTTAAAATCAAAGACATAATTTTCTTTAACCAACACGTCATACCACTTCTCAAAGTGCTCCTTTCCCTAAACTGACATATCGCTGATGCCGTAGTCCTCCTTTTGCGGCAAGGGACTCCTACACCCCACGTTTTCTCTTTTATTGACAAAATGGGGGGAATGTCCATTGGCCAAAGACTCGTCCAAGCCAAACGTTTTGGACAATATAGACAACGACATCGGGAGAAGGTTCAGCGAGTCAATAAAGTAGAGTGGACCATATCACCAGGACATGACTTTTCCACCGTTCATTATAATTTCTGGAGTTCAATTTTTACCTCCATCATATATATTAAAATAAAATTTCCATCATAGGATTTTGCATTGTGGCCTAGGATGTTGATATCCTTAAATTTTGATACTTTAATTTGTTATAAAAATTCAAGAAATTGGGCCATTGTAGTATCTATCACCCTTGAATATGCGAGTTCTATCGCCCCCACATGCACCGCAATTATGGTCATTTGCATATTTATGAACGCAGTCCTTGCAACACGTCTGCACGAACCTTGAAGAAGCGTTTCTTGTCTGCATTCAAAATCATAAAATACAAACATTAAATTGCTCTTTTCCAGTGACGGCATTGATGGGATCTGCTTTATATAACAGAAATGACCAAAAGGACAATGGGTCTCGCATACTCTACAATAAGTCTGATAACACCTATGTGAATATTCTGCTCTTTCCAAACTGAAAAATTTTCCACAGACCTCCCAAACCTTTTTGACACCACATTCCGACCTGTTACCTGTGTAAAAACCGGGGCGTTTATGGTTATCAAAGCACGTCTGGTGTTTGAACCAACTCCCGCTGTCTTAACAGACCACGGATCTGCCTCCACTACAAACCGCTTTAGCGTACTACTTTTTGCTCGTGGATTCACACTTGTGTTTTTTCTTATGATCAAACGGAACACGTCATTCGCGGCAAAAGTACCCGCACTAAAATGCGGCTGTAAAGCATGCTATGACATCATATTTTTTTTTCTTACCGTGGTGAAAATACAAATCAAGGTAGCCCTTCAAGGAATGTTCGGGAGGACTAGGCCCATCACAAAGGACCTGTCTCCTCCGACGTTCCCTAAACACCGTGAGTTTGTATTCGGAGAGGTAAGTTTGAAATGGTTTCATTTCAGTTATTACACCACCTTTCAAAATATTCACATGGGCATCACGGCATAGTTCCTCTGCTTTGAGTTTTTGAATTTGACACCCCTTTTTGATTTGTTTAAAGATGTTCACGTTCAAGCATTCTGGTTCTCTTTTAATGTCACATATAGCTTTGGTGACAACCAATGCACGGGCATGGCAAAGGGTGTAGCCAGTTTGAATCGTAATGATTCCTTTATTATTACGTCTATATATACTAGTGGGAGTGAGTTTAACCCAATAACGTGCACTCCCGCGAGTCTCCTTAAAAAGGCGGAGTTTAACGTACAGTTGTGCTGTACTAAAAAACCAATTATTACTTTGCAACACGTGACTTACGTTATCAAGCACGGCTCTTGCGTCTAACTGACCTGCTCGCTTAAATGACACATATACAGGGTTCAATGTATAGTCCGTGATATTCAAAAGTAAGCCAACGTGGTCATCGTGCTAACGCCATGGTCCTGCAGCCAATTGAGAAAATTAGTAATTTGTTCTTCAAGCCAGCTTAACGCGTCACGATCGCTTGCTGGAGCACCAAGTTGTACGGTAATTTCTCTACCAGTATAAAAGAAACGCCTCAATTGTTTAATCCTCTCGTCAACGATCCGAAGATGGACGCCATTTGACAGGGTCCCGCCTACCTGATTTACCGGGCCACTAATTACGGTTGTGGGGGCGAAGACAGTCCCGCTGTAGCCGGTTCCACAGGTTGCGGGACAACCACGATCCCCGTCTCCCGCACCATAGCTGGGGCTCGATCACCGTCTATTAGGCTCTGTGGTGGTGCTCCTGCAGTGTGGTAAGACGGATTCGATTTTTTTGGTGTTGTGGGGGTCGTCCCTCCATTTCCGGCCTCCATTTTAACTATAACATATGTCAAAGTAATCACTGTTACAAACATGCGCATATTATTTTCGCTCTTTAAGATGTATAATACTTTCGGTATTAATATAATATATTAATATATTTTCCTAAACATAATTGCTTTAGCTGAAACCAACATTGAAAAAGTGTGTGTAATACATGAATTGGAACCCTAGGAAAACTACCAGAGAGGTTAATTTAACACTATGAAGGTTAAACATACATTTTCACCCATGTAGGGAATCGATCCTGGGACCTTTCGCAAATTGTGTCTAATTAATACACCCTAGTAAAACTACAAAAATTTAGTCCAGGGCGGATAAACTTTCATTTTCAGCCCCTTTTTGGATTCGAACCAGGGTCCCTTGGCACTTTATACATATAGGCTTTCTCTCTCTCTCTCTCTCTCTCTCTCACACACACACACACACACACTTTAATGTTCGTCTACATCAACAAGATGTGTCTAAAACGACAATTATAATTTTCTGTCTTTGAATGGGAAATAAACCCGGGACTCATAGTTTACTATACAGACGCACTAAAGCGTTGGGTGAATATTTGATAGAGCACATTTTAAACGTGAATTTAATAAGTGTCTAAAACGACAATTATAATTTTCTATCTTTGAATGGGAAATAAACCCGGGGCCCATAGTTTACTATACAGACGCGCTAAAGTGTTGGTTTAATATTTGATAGAGCACATTGTAAACGTGAATTTAATAAGTGTCTAAAACGACAATTATATTTTTCTATCTTTGAATGGGAAATAAACCCGGGACCCTTAGCTTACTATACAGACGCACTAAAGTGTTTGCTGCATATTTGATAGAGCACATTGTAAACGTGAATTTAATAAGTGTCTACTTCAGTATTTTCGCTTATGGCACGAAATTGAACCCTGGACTCCCCTACCCACTGGCTCAGTAGGGTTTTTAAGCGTATAAATCGTACGGGTAGTAAGACGTGGCGCTAAATTAGTTAGGATTTTTTTAATAAACGGTAAAGCAACAATATAGTTTTCTCTTCTCTAAAATGCGTGTAAACGCGCTCTGCTTAAAAACTTCTCGGAACGAGCAGCTGATGACATAACGGTGGTTTGTGAGAGAGAGAGAGTGCTACATATATAGTCTATTTTCATGCTAGTGGCTACTTGTAGACTGTGCTTACATATAAGCCTGTCGATGGCGTCCAAATAAGCGCAAAAATCGAGGGGCGAATTTCCGACACCATAGAGGAGCGCCATCGAGAGGAGATCGGGAATAGAGGGGTGCACGCTCGTAACGCTGTGCTTCGCCTCGCCCACCGGCACGCCATCAGGCTGGGTGACGTCAGTCTCCGATGCGTGCACTCCCAGGAACGTACCCGCGGTCAGAGCTACGTCCAGGGAATCTAGTTCATAGGGATCCCAATAGTCTGAATTTAAAATAAATACATATTAATTAGCATTTACGGGGAAAAAACACCCACAAGTCTCTAAAATATATATTGTAGGCTGCTAGTTTACCCATAGACCAATCGCCATCCACCAAGCAAACCCCATTTTCGGTAAAGTTCAGCAACTGCTCTAGGCTATTAGGACCCACAGGCTGTAAAAAAAACAGCCTCAATACATCTGACAGGGATAAAAACCCAATTTCCTTCCATCTTTAGCAGTCTAGTCTATTGATAGAGTAGCCCCTTAAACCGTGTGGTCATTCTTTATGTTAAGAACTTCCTGCTACGTGCAATGCTAAGCTAAATACTTGTTTCATATTTGTTATAGATACAATTTAAATCCTAACAATTACTGAGCATTAGCCATTTCATTTATTTGTACTTAGTCCACTCTTGCATATGACGTGTCACATGTTACTTTATTTTGTTAAGAGAGAGAGCTCCAATGTCCGTGAAAGGAAGGTCAGAAGCTGTGCGGTGTTATCGGCTATTAAGGGGTAACTAACCGTTTCAGCCGGAAATCGTGCCATTGATTGAACGTTTATATTTACAAATACCAAATAAATTTCGGGTAATTCACATATAATTTATTTTTTTGAAAATTTAAATTAGAAACTCACTGTTCTAAGGTTTTTAAGTTATTATTTTACATTATAAATAATGCAGTTTATTTATTTATCTAAAATAAAATAAGCGTCGTTTACTTGCGAAAATATATAGAAAGCTTAATTTTAACAGGAAAAATCTAATATTTACAAATACCAAATAAATTTCAGGTAATTCACGTATAGTTTATTTTTTGAGAATTTAAATTTTGTTAAATATATATTATCCGCCTCGGTGGCGTAGTTGACTTACGCGCTTGTCGTATTGATCTCGATTGCTGAGGGCGGGGAGATAGAGGTTCGAATCTTGGTCGGCTGAACTGGGAGTGGTTTTTTCCAATCTCCCTCGACGCAAATGTGGGTTCACTTCCTCTAATTCGACCTTCCCAATTCCTATTTTATTAGAGTAATTAGTACTTAAAGCGTATAACCCGAACGGGTAGTAAGACGTGGTGCTAGATATTATATATTATTATATAATTATTATTAAATATATATTAGAAACTCACTGTTCTAGAGTCTTAAGTTATTCTTTTACATTATCAATAATGCAGTTTATTTATTTATCTAAAATAAATTAAGCGTAGTTTACTTGCGTCAATATATAGAAAGCTTGATTTTAACAGGAAAAATCTATAGGGAAGTTTTTTTCATAATAAATAAAAATCTCAGGTTTTAATGACTGGTTCATTACCCCCGGACGAGAGATGAACAACACGGTATTGACTGGCTCTGGGGGGAGGATTCCTGTGTCCAACAAGTGAATGACCGGCAGTCAGAGGAGGGAAGTGAGGGGGGAGGGCTTGTACGAATAAGTTTGGCCATCAGACTACAGTCTACAGTTGGAGAAGAAGGTTCTCAGGCAGCACAGGGCGAGCCACGGATGCTAGAATGCTTCAACAAATAAACTACATAGCTCTGTTGCCCATAAATAAAGTACAACACCTCTCTATATCCTACCAATTAATTAATTAACAATAATCAATTAACAATCATTAATAATTAATCATCAAGAACTAAAATTTTGGGGTAGTAGGGGAGGGGCTGAAGGGGTAGAGGGGGAAAGAGGGGAGGACATTTCGAAGAAAGCAAGAGGAGGGCTGGAGGGCGATAGGGGATCGGGAGGGTGGAATAACAGTAGATCAAACGGAAGTGGAAAGTAGGTCAATGAGCATCACAATACTATCTCGTGGTTTGACGTAGTGTGATGAGAAACCCCACCACCTACTGCTAAATGTTCTATACAGTAAAAGTTTTCACCACCACTTACCATTAAAATTGGAAAAAAAGGTCATTGTTATGCAACTTCTTAACATTTAGGTGTTGCTAGTCTTGCCTTTAAATAATGATTGAATACCTTAATAATAAAATAATTACATTTATATAAAGGAAGAGTGAAAAATAATTGAAGGCAAACAATCTCAGAGCACATGACTGGAATTCCAACCCCGACCTACCCATCACCTGTAAATTAGACTAGACGAAGGATATTATTTTGTTCACGACCCCACTGGAAAGGGCTATTATTTTTTTAATTCATGGTTTTAAAAGATGCTTAAACAAAATATTAAAAGAGTTCAAGTTACGGTCCAACTGGGATTTACACGAAGGGTCGAATGATCTAAGGCGTCACTCTAACAATAGAATTGGTTGCCAATAACATAGAAGTTAGGGTTCAAATTCCGGTCTGGTGTATAGAGGGGATTTTGTTCTGAATGGTCGATTTCCACTCACTCTCCACGTTAATGCGGGTACAATTCCATAAAAATTAAACTTTTCTATTCTATAACACACTAGCGTATTAATTAGTAGCTATGCAAATAATCCACAACAGGTAGTTTGATGGCTGTGGAAAAATAACCTAAAAAATGCTATATTTAGATACAGAGCTGAAAAATAAAGTTATAAGTACATAATTATTTAATGTACAGGAATGTAAATCACGATTTAATATAGAAGAGCAGCATTACTAGCAACTTGAAACAGTAATGTTTCTTTTAAACAACTTGATCATTGTCTAAATTTGTAAGTAGCTTGGTTGTGTATCAAGCCAGTGTGCTGTTGTGAAATATAAGCCAAAAGAGTGGCAAAGCTATCACTTTTACTGGTGAATGAATCATCCAAGCCTTGACTAACAAGATTTTCGTCCTTCCTCTCACTAATCTGTTACGAACTCAGAGAAAGAAAGAGAAGTAAAGAGAAGAGTTGAAATATATTTTTTATTACTCCCAAAAGGCGCCGAGGTATTTCTACCTGACCACGTAGCACCCGTAATGGGCCTTTAAACTAGAGTTGATTAAATACTTGGTATTTCTCTTACAAACAATGAATACAACAGAATCAAATATATCATCACAACAATATTTAATGTAGGTTTAGGAAATAATAAAAAAACATTTTATTCGAGCCAAAACAAGAAAGCATATTTATTTGATTGATGTCTAGCTTTTTAATTTTTTAGGGTAATAAAAATATGGCAAAAATAAAATTTGAAGAAAGGATGATAATCCACCTTGAGTTAAAATTAAACTTACAATTCAACTGATAGTTTTTTTCAATTTTTGTTTTTACTGCCTTTACTATTCTGGTATTGTTTGTATTTAAGGCAGTCACAATCAGGCCTAATGCTAGTTACTATACTTGTGTGAAAGAGTTTGTTCCTCGCGTAACAAAAATAAACTGAAACATTAGAGCATTTCCGTTTTATATTAAATTTACTATAAATGTATGTCTTCATTACTTAAAATTACCAAACTTAAGGTAACAGATGTATGTTTTATACATGGGTTTTGAATTTACTTGAGAAATATTGGGTGTGGGCCTTAAGGTAGTCCCAGCCCCCAAGATCAAAACAAGGGGAGTTATAGCCCCTCTTGCTCCCCCTGCCGTTTCGAATCCCCTGATTCAACCCATTAACGAATATTTATTTTTATCATTAATTATATGTTTAAAAATACTCTTTATTTATGACTTAATCTACCCGACATCGGGAAATAGAATGAGGCCTATATATATAATTATATTAAAAGCCCATATAGCCCAACAGATAATCTAGTAATACAGCTGAAGCCAGGCGTGGTATAGTAGTAGCATTTTCCTTTGGCTTCGTTGGGAAACACTGACATTGAAACCAATCAAACCAATTTACCCTAGGTAAAAAAAATAATTTTTTCATTAATCCCAATTTAGTTTCTCTTAAGCGATGATAGAAAAGTGTGCTTGGATGCAATTACTAGCTCGATATTAATGGTGTCTCTTATTTGGGCTCTTTAGAGATTAAACCAATATTCACATTGAAATAAGTTTGAATTATACATTGTATAAAACAACAAGATCGGGATAGTTGTTCGATATAGAAATCCAACCCATAGGGTAGGAATCAGTTGCACTTAAGTGTGTTTGTCAAAGAGATTTAAGCTCACAAAAATTGAAGTGTGAAACTTCACCAAACTTAAGGTGTTTAGAAACGAAATTGCATACGAATTTTTACCCTGAAATCACTTTGTATTAAACAAAAGTGTATGTACTTAATAAAACGTGTTAAGAAAGGTTGATAAGGTTTTGTTAACACCACCATTTTATTGAAGAAAGAATAGAAAGTCTATTTCGTTGAAAGAATAGCGGTAGATCATTATTTTTATCTCGAATCCTCACCTTCAATTTCAAAATTAGGTATTTAATTAGAACACGCTAATGCAAACCTTAATGTGTTAGTTTTAGAAGGTTTCCTATAAAATTATCTTATTATTTGTGTTAAGAGGTAGCCTATATTTATAAATCTTTATTTTATATATTACCAGTGGTGTAGCATTATGAAGAAGAGGAGACTGAAATGTTAGTTAAAATCATATTATCTATTACCGTATTTATTCGGTTTTAAGAAGCCATATCGACTGTAGGACGCACTTTATTTTCTATCAACAAAAAGAAAAAGCTTTGATTCTAAGAAAATAACTAAAAATGAAAGGCTAGAATATCCTTTAGCAAATAAATATTTTACAAGAAATTCAATTTACTAACAGCAATATTACCTTATTTATCAGTAGTTATTTTATTCATCACTTCCTCCTTAATCAGTATCAGTCTAATTCTGCTGAACTGTCAATATCTGTATCTGAATGAATATCAAAGTCTACTTTACATTCAAAGTCGGATTCTTCTGAGCCATCTTTATGTTTATTATCCTATAACATATCATCTTCTTCTGAGCTATCGAGAGCTTTGGTCGTAAAAGGACTGTGATTATAAGATGCCATAGATTCTAAGACATACCTCGTTTATAGAGACGTTTAGATTGAAAAAAAAATTGCGACCAAGACAAAAAAAAAACGGTGTATCTTGTATCAGGTTTAGCAAACGGTTTAGTATGTAAACTGAATATCTTTTAAATTTGAATATGCATGTTACACAAAGCATTGTCTTTAGAGTCAAAGCTAAAAGTAAATAACAATATTTTTTAGAAGTGCCCAAAGTATCCAAACGGGAAATCAACAAAATTTCTCATGAAAATACTATAATTTTAAAAACTAGCTCTTTTGTTTATTTCAATTGTAATACATTGTGTTTTAATACGGGAACTTAAGAAGACCCCAAGTCTTTTTATTTTACCATTTAAAAAGGAAGAGCTAAATAAATTAATTAAATTCCACACAATCAGGAAAGCGGCTCGGCTGGACGGAATATTCCCGGAGCTCATCAACCATCTGGGTCAAAGGGCTCGGAAATACTATATTACACAGTAGAAGAACTCCCAAACAATTGAAAATAATGCAAACTATTGCTATCCTTAAGCCAAAAAAACCTAGACGACCAACCTCACTTCTGAGTGTCTGACGCAAGATACTGGAAATACTTTTGTATAGTAGAATATACCATCTTTTTGATAGTGTAACTTCTCAACATCAGGCTGGCGTTTAGGCTTTCATTGATCTTTCTGCGGCCTATGATATCGTCTGGCTCGAAGGACTAATATTTAAATTAAAGAATACCATCCCTTCCCTCAAGATCATTTCACTATTAAAGAATTTACTTAAAAATTGATATTTTAAAGTTACTGTCAGGAAGGCAACAAGTAAATCATATACCATCAAAAACAGCTTCCCACGAGGATCAGTCTTCGCCCCAATTTTGTTCAATTTTACACAAGACACATGCCTTCCACCAAATCGGTGATATTTTCCTACGCCGTTGACTTAGCAATAGCTTTCCAGAGAAAGACTTTTGAATAAGGATATCAGACACTTACCAACGACCTAGAGAAACTAGACGAATATTATAAAACGTGGAAACATCAAACATCAGAAAAACGGAAATCGGCTTATTCCATTTTAGTGACCGCTTTGCAAATAAAGCGCTAAACGTCATGTTCCATATAGGGAAACTAGGACAGTAGCTGGGGCGTTATTTGGGAACCCCACTTCCACCAACGGGTCAAAGCGCTTTATTCCCAGTGATGTAATTATTGAGTGTTATGTCACAACACTTTGGGATTCTCTGGTGACAGATGGCAGTATATTTCTGTCTGACCTGAATTCCCCCTGTGGTTATTTCCATGATGACATGTGGTTAATGACATGTTGTTTTCCTTCAATGTCGCAAAGGTTTATTTCTGGTTTTCTTTGTGGCAATGGGTTTTACCTGATACGTGGCGCCAGTTTGGCGGCTCGATAAGACATGAATAGATCATAACTTTGAATGATGTCGCATCCTTCCCCGGCAATAGGTCTTCCCTGATGACTGGCACCAGTTTGTCGACTCGACAATACAGAAATAGAACACGACATTGAATGATGTCGCAACCCTCCCCATATGTGTGGCTATGTGTTTACACTGATGACTGGCGCCCGTTTGGCGGCTCGGCAAGACGAGTAAAGACAGGAATAGGTCATGACCTTGAAACCGTGAGCTAGTGTATGAGGCCATCAACCCTGACACTTCTCCTCTCCCCTGGCAATGGGTTTTCCAGATGACGTCATCGCACTGTCACAACCCTAATGACTCATATCTGGCGCCAGTTTGGTGGCTCGACAAGACGAGTATAGAGAGGAATAGATCACGACCCTGAAATATGTCGCAACCCTCCCACTTCTATATGGTAGATGGTAGTGAGATTTCGCTTATGACTGGCGCCAGTTTGGCGGCTCGACAAGACAAGTCAACACAGGAATAGATTGGGACTGTGAGGTCATTGAGCCTGTTCATGTTTGGTGCCTGTTTGCCTTCTCGACAATTGAAGACTCGTATCTGGCTAGCCTATGTGTAAGGGACAGACAGGTTTTGCGTGAATAAAACAAGATATTACAAAATATATATTTATTAAAACATTAAAGTTTTTACAGATATATACTAAACGTTTCACAGACATCATACATAATATTTGTTAGACACTTTTACAGAAATGCCACATATATTCGTTCATAAGTTTTTCTACAGTGTCTCTTAGATGTGTTAGTAAAATTGTTTTTAGTTTACAATCCAGCATGTAATAGTCCAAACCGACAACTTGACGTGCATAGTTGGTAGAACTGATAAGATACATGTCTTGGATGTGCGTTTCCACCGTAGTCTCTTTGAGATCGATGACATACGCTGATTCTGGTAGCATGTCGCAGACATCCACGACGAGTGTGTCGATCAAATCATTGAAATAGCGTGTGACGGGTGTCTACCACATATCCCAGCGGTAAGTGTAAACGTCGATAAGGTCCCACACATCACAATGATGCGCCCAGCTACGTGCTAGAGAGACGACCCGTTTGAGTCCGGCCTCTAGTTTCTCGCTGATGACGACCATACGGTCACCGCACATGCGTCTCAGAGAGATTTATAGATTAGTCAGACTAATCTTCTGAGGAGGTTGCTTGATGATGAAAAATTTTGATATGACCGACTTGTAACTGCCCAGTAATTTCCACTCTCTAAGTTTAAACACCGTACAGTTCCCTCCACATTTTTCTAACTGGACATAGGGCGTAAAGTTGTTCTTGACAATCCTGCCAACGATGACTCGCTTGGCGTCGATTTCGTCCAGTGGGAACAAAGTGTTGAAAATACTGGTTATGGCGAGCAGCTTCGCCGGTTTTGTTTTGCGGGCGCAAACGTCTTGACCTTCCATGATGTTTGTTCGCTTCAACGACAGTCGCGGATATGGCAAGCCCGCTGTTGGGACGCCCCCTTTATAGGCGTACGCTGATTGGACGCAGCCTTTCTAGTGGCGGCAGGACACTACAGTCTTGGAAAATATGTTGTAACAACTCACCTCCTTAGCTTTATAGCGGCGGCTGAAAGGTACTCGATAGCGTATGGGGGTTATAACATCCAATGTTGAAGTAATGTATCGCATACAGATAAAACACTCAGTTCCTTGACGATAAAATGTTTGCTGTCGTTGATGACGCTCTGGAAATCCACAATGACGTCTATGATTTAAATGACGTGTGTAAGAGGCGTGAAGTCGTTTTTATTAACTTCTTTAATCGGTCAGGACGTTTTCTTTCCTTTTCAATGGTGATGATATTGGCCAACTCACCGTACATGATACAATTGACGGTTTTGGTGAGAGCTCTGTTGAAGATCACTTCGATGCTCAGAGAGTCATGCCTCGTCAAATTCCTATGCGATGTCCTGTGGGCAGACAGATCAGGTGCGGATACCAGGTTTTTACAAACAGAGACGAAATGAAGCTTTAGCCCTTCCCTTTCCTCATTTTTTTTACTATAAGCTAACTTCTCATCTTGTGAAGTTCACCACTCTGGCCATCCGCTGTATTATTGTTTAATTTTCAAAAAAGTATCAATGTACCCATGAAACAACCTGCTCGAAAGTGTCTGACGATCTTAAACATATACATTGTACTCCCACACTTCGTGTACTGCTTCAACGGTGTAGCCTTTCTCAACGACTTTCTGGATCTCGCCAATCACTCAGACGCCTGTCAACTAGCGATATTTTTGTCGTTGTGCTGACACGTGTCTTAGTTTACTCCTCCTCGCATTTCTTGCACAAGATGAACATTAACTTGTCGTGCATCAGTGTAGGCAATACGGGGATGAATATATCCCCTGGAGGTGTCACGGTAGATTTGGCTATGCCATTTGCTGGATCTATAGACCGACAAATTGGTTCCTAGTGAATTTTGGAGTGGCTGATGGGATATTTTTTGTACTTGCAAACGTAAGGATACAATGAACACACAACCTTATACCTTATTTTCTCTCCACAATAAAGTTCTTCTTCGTGGAACAGTTTGATACAGCCCGCCAAATAATTCGTTCCTGGTACTGAGGTGGCTCCTTGCTGTACACCTCGTGCTGGAGTACAAATTGTTTCAAGTACTTGTCTGTGCATTTCATCTCATTAAACTTACACTCCCACATCTCTACGACCGTGTAGTTGGAATTCTTAAACTTTTCCACGCT
This sequence comes from Timema poppense, assembly GCA_902141375.1. Lineage (NCBI taxonomy): Eukaryota > Metazoa > Arthropoda > Insecta > Phasmatodea > Timematidae > Timema > Timema poppense. The sequence continues at coordinate 16,769 of CABFOV010006367.1, read as the reverse complement.
AGTCGTGATCACTTCGTAGCTAGTCTACATGGGTTCATGGCTACTGTTTTTGATAGGTGTAGTTCTGTCAGGATAACAGAGAGGGAACCCGTGGCAATAACAGCCCCAGAACTGGAAGATGGTGGTGGTATCTCCAGCTTTAACAATGCCATCTACACGTCGCCGTAACACATATTCCTAATGACCATTACCCACATGAAGTATAGAGACACAGCGTCTGTAAGCCTCCAAGCAGAGCCTTTGTACTGTGACGTGTGACTGTTGGTCTGCATACCAGTAGCCTCCATTAGGGATGATACCGATGGTATTCTCCTTAATATGATTTCGGCGGTAAACCAACATGGTCTCTGCTGCGTTCGTACACGCATCTCTGAAAGATCCACCGTTTCTTTTTCCATAAGCATATCTCTAAACTTCAGACAGGCCTTCCGTAGGATCTCTACATCTTTCACGCAATTCAATTCCAACTCGCGGTTAAAATCAAATCAACGCGTCATACCACTTCTCAAAGTGCTCCTTTCCCTCAACCGACATCTCACCGATACTGTAGTCCTCCTTTGGCGGCAAGGGACTTCTATACCCCGCGTTTTCTTTTTTATTGAAAAAAGGGCATCTTGGACAACGACATATGGAGAAAGTTCAGCGAGTCATTAAAGTGGAGCGGGCCTTACCACATGGACATGATCTTCCCACCGTTCATTAAAATCTCTGTAGTCCATTTTTTAACCTCCATCATATATATTAAAATGAAATTCCCATCATAGCTTTCGCATTATGGCCTAGGAGACTAATATCAATAAAAATTGTTGCTTTTATTTTCTCTATAAATCCGAAAAATTGGGTCATTGTGGTATCACCCTTGAGTATACGTATCCTATTCCCATACGGTGCGATGATGGTCATTTACATCGATATGAAGCCAGGCTTTGCAACACGTCTGTACGATACAGTGGTTAGGTTATTGCAAGTACGTGTTGACCGCACCTTGAAGCGTTTCTTGTTTGCATTCAAAATCATAGAACACTAACATGAAATGGCTCTTTTCCAGTGACGGCTTGTATGGGGCTTGCTTCACATAGAAGAAATGACCAATAGGACAATATGTATTGCATACTTTACAAAAAGTCTCATAACACCTACGTGAATAATTTGTTTTTTTCCAAACTGAAAAATTGCTCACAGAACTCACAAAACTATTTGACATCACAGACCGACATGTGACCTCTGCAATAACCGGGACTCTTATGGTTATCAAAATATGACTGGTTTGTGGACCAGCGCCCACAATTTTACAGGTCACAGTTTGACCTCCACTGAAAACCGCTTTAGCGTAGCACTTTTTGCACAAGGACTCTCACTTGCGCTTACTCTTATGATCAAATGACACACTGCACTCGTGGCAAATCGGCGAGCAGTTAAATGCGGCTTTAAAATATGTTATGACATCAAATTGCTTTTGCTTATCGTCGTGAAAATACAAATCAAGGTAGCCGTTCGAGGAATGTTTGGGAGGAGTAGGCCCCTCATATAGGAAATGCCTCCCCGGACGTTCCCTGAACACCGTGATTTTGTATTTGGAAAGGAATTTTTTTAATTGTTTCAGTTCAGTGATTCCATCACCACCTTTCACAAGATTCACACGGGCATCACGGCATAGTTCCTCTGCTTTTGAGTTTTTGAATATGATGAGCTATTTGGATTTGTTTAACGGTGTTCACGTCCATGCATCTTAGTTCTCTTTTAATGTCACACACAGCCTTGGCGACAACCAATGAACGAGCGGTACAAAGTGTATCGTCGCCATTTTGAATCATAATGATTCCTTTATTTCTTCTACTGTAAGTGGTAGCCGGGGAGAGCTTATCACAATGGCTTGCATCAGAGCGGGATCCTTAAAATTGCTGAGTTTAACGTACAGTGGTGCTGTACTCAAGAACAAACTATTACTTTGCAACACACGACTTACGTTAACGAGCACGGCTCAAGCGTCTAACTGACCTGCCCGCCTAAAAGAGACGAATACAGGATTCAACGTCGAGTCCATACTGTTGAAAAGTAAACCAACATGATCATCGGCGCTGACACGATAATCTTGCAGCTGGTTTACAAAACAGTAATTTGCTCTTCAATCCAGCTTAATGCGTCACGATCGCTTTCTGGAGCACAAAGATGTACGGTAACTTCTCTACCAGTATAAAAGAAACGCCTCAGTTGTTTGTTTCTCTCCTCAACCATTCTAAGAGAGATACCATTCAACAATGCTCCACCAACCTAATGTACCAGACCACTAATTCCCATCTGAGGTGCTGATGATGGCCCCACCCCCACCATATCCATGCCTTGAAATGGGGTTGCCATTCCCTCCTACCTCACCCCTACACCACCGGCTTGTGAGGGTTGACGTCTGGAGGCGTCAAATATCCCGCTAGCTGAATGGGGGCTGCGGAGTTTGGGTTCTGGACGACGTCTTCTCCCTGTCTCGAACAGGAATCTCCGTTATTCATTTAAGCCAAAAGACACGAGTTTGAATTCAAACACAAGTCAAACTAACTACAAAGTAAGCATTTGAAACAATATTCTTCCAGAAGAGTCAATAAAAAAAATTAATTCCTTGTACTTTTTAAATCAAACAAATTATCATATAAGATAGCAAAATAATCCCTAGAAACATAATTACCATTTTATTTATAGTTTTTACTCGGAGTGGACAGTATGCATATTAAATATTAAAATGGATCCCCCAGTTGATCTAACTACCTAATGTAAAAGACAATTGTTGGGGACAATTGTTTGGAACATTTCATTTACTCTAAGGTTGGTTATATTTGAAAAGTGTTTTCACCTATTAGTATTCTATTATAGAGGTTTATTAAGCAATCTGCTTATTATATGCTCTTTCAATTTATACATATTTTTTTATTATTTTAACGTAATATAATAATCTCTCCTATTGATGCATCAATCACATCCAGAGCCGAAAAAATGACCATGATAGGATCCTGTGGCACTAGGGGTGGTAGTGGTGGAGATGATTCCACCGCAAACACCTGATGGGAAGGAGATATCATATAATGGTCCCATCTATCTGAAACAAACATAACTTTGTGTTAGAATTTTTAACGTAAGTGATAACCATGAATAATAATAGACAAACTACTTATTAAATTGCATAGTCATTTTCACAATAATAGCTATCCTGCTGGGACTTGAACCCGGAGCACCTAAATCAAGAGGTAGGTATTCTACCAACTGAGCCAAAGTGCTATACAATAATATTGCAACAAGTAAATAACCTTAAATCAATATAATACATACCGTTTAGCATTTATAAAACAAAAAACTTATAATCCGCAATTTTGTCCATGAAAAACCCCATCAATTTTGCACAGTATTCATATTTCAAAACAATTTTCCATGGTGCTACTTTTTGTTTGGCTTTTAAAATCAAATGATTATTTCTTACAAATCTAGTATTTCATTAGTCAGCAATTACTAACCGTTTGCGGTCAATTCCTCCAGGTAGACATCGAGGACCATCAGATCCGTGGATGTCTGAATATCTCCCCACAGCTCATTCTCTAAGAAATACAACGCAACAGATTAGTTTGATATTCAGTATAACTTGAATTAAAAATATTAAACTGACTATCTATGTGATGTAATAGTAAGATAAAATAATCTCCAGAGTGTTATGCGAATTTGAGACATTTAGCTGCGTTATCTCGTCCAGGTAAATGCGTACTTTATGATAACACACGCATCATTTTGAAGTGTTAGCCTGTTATTGGTGTTTGTATTTAAACATCGACAGAAATGGGCATCCATGCCATCGGCCGAGCTTTACATATATTCCCCAAATGCAGGATGTTGACCGTTACATATCTATTCACTTTGTATCGAAATTGACAGCATTCTTAGCGGTGAGAACGGGTGTTTAGATACTTTCGAACAGTACAAGAGTGCTTTTGAAACCCAAAATATATTTATATATGGTTTGTTTTCTGGTACATTTAGGCTTGACTATACAACGTCTTACATAAGTGCAGGGGTCACAGAAACTGATGGCAGTGTGAAATTTTAAAACACTACCCTCAATAAACACATCATAATGTTAATTATAATAAAGACTTGTTCAAAACATATTTAAAATAAAATTTCGTTTTTAGTAAACTACCCTCAAATAATTTTATAGTTTCTAATACATTTTTTCAATAAACTACTCTTAGATAAAAAATTTCATCATTTAATTTATTATATCCGCTCTTATTTATACGATTTTAAAATAATTTTCAGCCATTGTTAAATTAACAACAAAATTAATTATCATTTAACTAAGGCTACGAATCAAGTTTTTTTCAATAAACTACCCTTGACTATAATAAACACTTGTTCAGTCATAACTCTATCCAAATGTCATCCAAAAGTGGCTGCTTAGACAACTTCAAATTATCTATAGTTTTAATTCTCATAAACCTATTATAAATTAATAAACTTAGACAACTTTGCCATGGTTTATTGTAATTTTGAAATAAATTAAATGTATACACTTTGATTTAACAACAAATAAATAATGAGTGTGCCTGTTAGAAAAGTACATATACTCACCCAGATCCGTTAGCGAAGCGTAATCAATCATATTGGGTTGCTTGTTTAACACTCGAAGACATGTTATACAATGAGAGTATTTCAAAACAGGCGGTGATATTTTTAGCTGTTACCAGCTAAGGTTACGACAGAGCGATAACTTTACCAGCAAAAGCACATTGCCACATAGTAGGCAGAGGTTTGCGACATCATTCAAGGTCGTGATCTATTCCTGTCTCTACTCTTTTGTCGAGCCGCCAAACTGGCACCAGGTATGAGTCATCAGGGTTCCTACAGTGCGATGACTTCATCGGGAAACCCCATTGCCGAGGGAGGGCTGCCAGGGTCAATGACCTCATGTACTAGCTCAAGGTTTCAAGGTCATGATCTAATCCTGTCTCGCCTCATCTTGTCGAGCCACCAAACTGGCGACAGTAATCAGGGAAAACACATTGCCATACAGACGGGGAGGGTTGCGACATCATTCAAGGTCGTGTTCTATTTCTTTCTTGTCGAGCCACCAAACTGTCACCACGTATCAGAGAAAACCCATTGCCACATAGAAAACCAGAAATAAACCTTTGCAATATTGAAGGAGGACTACAGGTCGTTAACACCATGTCTTTGTGGAAATAACCAGAGGGGAAATTTAGGTCAGAACGGAAATAGACTACCACCTGTCACCAGGGAAAACCCAGGGGAGGGGGAAGTTTTGCGACATAACACGCAAAACCGGTAAAAAAGCGTTTTGACACGTTGGTGGATGTGGGGTTTTTAAACGCCACTCCAACTACTTAGGACTTAACCGAAACCCCAGATATCTCGGAATGACACTCGACAGATCCCATATATAGTCCTCCGTTAGGAAAAAATAAATTACAGGACATAATCCTATATAATTTATCACATTGTCTACTATAGATAGGAACAACATTTTAAAGATTGGTCATTAGTAAACTACCCTTGAATTAATATTTCCACAGAAATAAGTATGCAATCTTATTTATCATGTTATACACTCCCCAGATATATATTTTTTTAAAAATTACCCAGGTTTGAAATATGGCGAATTTTTAAGAATAAGTCACTATTAAAATATCCTTAGTTTTAGATTTAAACTAAAGACACTTTTGCCTAGAAGTGTGGCCTCAAAATATCGAAATTGAAAGATATCTATAAAACTGATTCATCTGTAGCAACAGGAGCAGACAGACAGACAGAAACACAAGCAGACAGAGATAGATAGAGAGATGGCGGCATGAACGAATCAAACCATGTAGCTTTAAAAAAACCTATTTTTAATTTGGAGGCACATAGAACGTCAGGATCCAGAATAGTCTCGAAATCAACTATTTTGTTTACATTAAATTTATTCTTAAAATTCAAAATGATTCCTTCACTCATTAGTGCTGGTGGCGGAAGGGGGTAGAGGGAAGGGAAAACGTTCTCGGGCCTAAAAACAGAATGGAGATGACATTCAACTTTCCAAGGCTATTTTTAATAATATATGATTTCTTTGGCTTATTAGCTTTAATATGCTTACTTTAATTTATGAGATATAATATATGTTACTGTATTAACCTGGTTCAATAAAAGGTCAATATTTATTTAATGATATTTCCCTTTGTCATAATCACACAATAACTAACCTTTTAACATAATCATTAAAATAAAATAATAAAAACTTTTCCGATCAATATAATATTTTGCGAAGTTGGTTGGGCTGCGAAGTGATATCTATAGAAATAAAAGGAAGTATTTTTCTGTGTGTTTGTTTGTTTTTGTGCGATGCCCAGCCAAATCTACGGCACACAGAGGTCTAGAATTTTTAACATAAGTGGAAGAAAAGGGGTACAATTGCATCTTGAAGCAGGAATTTTAAATTAACTTTTTAATCATGCTATTTTAAACACATTTTTGAAGGGGTCACAGGCAATGACGTGCAGGATTGATAGTTATTGAATAAAAATTCCAAAAAATATGTTTACATTGGTGAGATAAGGACCCTAGATTTTAAAATACCATATTTTAGCGTGTTTTTTTAAACTAACGCTTGGAGCTTAGTAAAAGATCTTAGATTGTATCATATTGAAATATCTCCACACTAAAGTCAACTAACTATCTTCATTCGAGTAGATATTTCATTGAATAAAATCTATTTAATATTATTTTAAATGTTTTCGTCGAACTTGACTACATTAACTTATGTTCCAAAATAATTTATGCCATAATTAACGGGTATTTTTCTAATATGATGTCCTAAATAAAAGCAGGAATGCATTATGGGTAATTTATTTCTTTACGTTGTTCATAATGCCAAGCATATCCAGATTTTTTTTAGCACCACGTCATACTACTCGTTTAGGTTATACGCTTAGGTATTAATAAGCAAAAGGCTTAAGGGATTAGTTAGGTTATATTAAGATGAAGTGCATCCGCATTTGCGTGGAGGTAGAGTGACAAATCGTTTAAAGTAAAAACTACTCTCAGTACACCCGACCGAGATTCGATACTCGGTCCCCAGTTACCGGCAGTCTAGTTCAATGCAAGACTAGCGTGTTAGACCCCGCGGCCACCGAAGCGTGTATCCGGAACGTTGATGTATTCTCTAAACAAGAGTAGACTAAAGGAGGTTCCAAAGCAATGCCCAAGGCGTCATAGGGAGTGCTCCACGTGTTCTATTTCTAATCAGACATCATGAATTCGTTACAAATGAACAATCTTTTAAAAACAAACATTTCAAGCCGACATAATTTTGGTTTTAAAAGTCATATGCCACATTAGGGTGGGATCTTATATTATTGAATGTAAAAAGTTTAAAATATTACAAGTTTGACCCTCAATAGAAATTTTTGAAGAAAATAAATTTATAATCTATGGAAAATATCGATCAAAGAGCTTTGAATAATTTTCTAACTCTAGTGACTAGATGTCAGATCACAAGTTAGCAATTGTCACAATAGCGTTAGCTATTATATTTGCAGCTAGATTACACACCTCTATATAGATGCTTACCGTTTTAATGTTGATTAGCTAGTATATAGTACATTATTTGACTTCTGTTCATAGTTAGTTTACTAAACATCAAATTCATGTCCACAGAAGAAATAGGGGGATGACGGGCCCCCCTATATACTTATAGACATACAGGGGAGCCCTATGTGCCCCTTAACTAGTGGTATGGCATTTCCTTAAAATACAAAATAACTTTGCATATCAGGAATGTAGCAATATAAATATATAATTTCATATTAATTGTGGTTTTTAACTTTATCATATCAAAACCGTTCCACACATTAAGTTTATATACAAAATGAGTGTAGAGGCTACCTGACCTAGTTAACCTTGTTTTTGAGTGTTTGGTATGACCTTATTATTTTATAGCTATTTATTGTATTTAATTTATTCATGGGTTAAAGGCGTTATGTGTTATGTGTGCCTGCACCCCCTCCCACAAAACACTATTTATGTGCACGCCTATACAACATTTTCGAAACTAAATTACAGAGCGAGTCTACCCGCAAAAAATTACGACTATTTAAACAACTGCAAAATATGATATTAAAGTTGAATTTCCAAGTAATAGGGAATTACTAAGAAGAGAAAAGCGAAATGCTAGGATGAGTATAAGAAGCTAATTTTTTTGGAGCTGTCTTGGCCAGCCAATCAACATCACGGGATGTTCAGTAACGCTCGAATCACTGGCCAAGGTCACGAAGTCTTAAAAAAAAAAGGGATGACGAAGAAGGTGTGTACATTGTAAATTAAGAGGTGGGAGGTGCTTAAGAGAGTTTGTTCAAATAAGAATAGAAATAAATTATAACAATAAGAGGTAAAATAGAAAATAAAGTGCTTACATGAAATAGTATATAAAGTTGCCTCGAAATAATAGTTTCTGTTGTAGTGTCAAACTTATTTAAACGTCAACCTAAATTATTTTTATTTTACAAGTTAAGGTTCCGTAAAAAGTTTGAAAAAGTTTCAAAATGAAAAAGGTTGCAATAGTTGTAGTTTTTGCCTTCGCAGTGGGGTTAATGGAAGCAGCCAATTTCCCAGGTATGGCTACGTTGTTTCTAGCACCGCGTCTTACTACCTGTTTGGGTTGTACGCAAATCTACTAATTACGATACTGAGTTATGGATGTGAGAGGTTGAATTGAGGACGTGTACCCGCATTTGAGTGTAGTGAGAGTGGAGATAGTTTTGTAAAAATACTCAGTACACCCGACCAGTATTCGAACCCTGGTCTCACTGTCACCAGCAGTCTAGTTTAACACAAGAGTGACACCTTTAACCAGGCGACCACCGAAGCAGGATAGCTATGATGAAATGGTTGGATTGTGATATATTATTTTAAAATAATTATTTATAAATAAATTAAAAACACAATTATATTATTTGATTTGTACTTAATCTGTAGTAATTTGCAAAAAGGTTTTCCTTGTATTTAAAATTAACTTTAATAGACTTTTAGTAAGACATATTAAATATAATTAGGCCAAATTTAAAATGAACGTTTGTCTCAAAGTGATTTTTTTTCTTAAATACCCAAAAGTGCGTCGATTTTAAACGAAAACATAATTTTCCCACGTTTTTTTAAATGTTTAAGCTGAAGCATACAATTTTCATTATTTGTATCTTATTAACGTATTTAACATACTAAAAGCAAGATTAATATTGCGTTTGAGTTCATTGAACAAAGGGGATTATTATCTATATTTTAAAAGCACAAACGTAAATGGATTTAATGTACTGTACGTTTGAACCTAATCCCTGTGATAAGTCTCAAAGCATGTAATCTTAAATTGTCAGGCTCCTTTTAGAACATTAATACAAAATAAATTACATATCTCACAGACATAATTAAATAAAGCGAGATATGTATGATCATACAATATTACTCAAGTGTGTGTACATAGCTTAAATAAGTTATATAATCAACATAAAGTAGTTGAGAATTACTTTGCTGTATTTTATTTGATCACTTCGAATTAATTATATTTTATAATATATTTTTTATAATGCTTGATTAAATTCATATTTATTTTTAAATTTATATCACTTTTAAGGTATTCTAAACACCTATTATATTTCTGGAAAAACAAACTACTAACTAGTTTTTGTTGATACTAAATATAATTTTAAGTATAAAATACCAATGTTATATCAAAACAAAAAAGTAAAATAAAAATCACTATAGTAATAATCCTTAAATATTAGGACTAGCTTGAGTAACTTAAGTTCTATAAAATAATATAAAATACCTAGTGGAAATGGTATTATTATATCTATAATTTTTTAATACCAACATTCTTCCCATAGATGAACATAAACTAAATTAACACTATTCTATGTGTTTACAAGATTTTTTCTATTTCAGGTTTTTATATTTAAAATAACAAGTCTTTGGAAAAAAAAGTTTAAAAAAAGTTAGATATTATATTTTAATTTATTTTAATAGCGTTTAAAACTTTCGAAATAATCTCAAGGGTAGTTAAAATATAATATATAAAATATGAAGTATAAATAATATGTTTTAAATTTATAAAGTGAGTTGTTGAAAAATGAATCGTAGTAAAACTAATATTTGTAACAGTAGTTTATATTAAACAAAATCAAGAATATTAATTAATTAATTTAAGACGTTTATATTCCGATATGGTTGAAAACTAATTTAAATATATATATCAAAACGTTTAAACAAATTATCTAAATTAAGTTTTAGTTTATTTACCTTTTAACGCAGTGAAATAATCTTGATATTTTATGAATAGTAAATGGATTCTCAAGTGACCATGAAGGGATGTCAGGATTGAGAGGTTTATATTCAGGTATAGTTTTTCAATTAAAATATATTTTCAGCATATATTAGACTTATGATTCATTCACGGCTTTAATCTGCATATTTTTGAAACGAACATAATAACTCAAACTTTGAAGATGTTTCTACAAGGGAGCAATAAAACTTTATAGCTTGTTTTGTTTTAATAATAATTGAGCAATAATATTTTTAAACAATTTAAAAAAAATCACTTTGTCTTACAACCCGGTTGGGATGTACGCCTATGCACTAATTACATTAATGTGTTAGGGAGTAGACAGGCTTACTTTAGAGGAAGTGTAGATTCATTTGAGTAGAGGGAGAGTAGAAAACCACCCTCATTACATCCGGCTAGGCTCGAGCCCCGATCTTCTCGTCATAGGTAGCCAGTCCATTGCTAGAGTGACACCTTATACTATGCAGTCAACGAAGAGGATATATACAGAGGCTCCGGTAAAGGGAGGGCAAGGTGGGCTCAAGCCCCCCTGTTTTTATCATAGGGGGTTGGGGGTGTCTGAGACTATATTAAGTCCCCCCCTAATATTTTTCAAGTGAATTCAAAACCCATAAATAGCTTCTAGAAAACTCCAAATCTAAAAATACTTCTGGTTGAGAGCGCCCCCAAATAACGTCTAGTGGAATCTGCTTTTCGTATATTTTCCAAGTGAGGACCACTTTATGGAGCTTCTAGGGGCATCCAAATTTAGGAAAATTTCTGAAGGAAGAATTTCAATCCTTCTTTTGGCTTGGGGGCCAAGACGTTCAAAACACCTTTTTTTTAAAATTGCCCTTATTACACAAATAAGGCTTCAGCATCACTGGATGGTTTTATCACGTATACAAATAAGTGTATACATAAAGGACGTACCAATCATTTTTAATTATTGACCGAAAAAAGTTATTATTTTCTTCTCCACTAAGTTCCTAACACAATGACAAAGAAAGGCATAAAATAAGTCTTTCAGCGTTTAAATTTGTATCCGATCAGGACCTTCGGACTTCCTTCAGTTGAGCCCCCTCTCCCCCACTTTCAGTTGAGCCCCCTCTCCCCCACTTTCAGTTGAACCCCCTCTCCACCACTTTCACTTGAGCCCCCTCTCCCCCACTTTCAGTGTAGCCCCCTCTCCCTTACTTTCAGTTGAGCCCCCTCTCCATTACTTTCAGTTGAGCCCCCTCTCCCTTACTTTCAGTTGAGCCCCCTCTCCCTTACTTTCAGTTGAGCCCCCTCTCCCTTACTTTAAGTGTAGCCCCCTCTCCCCCACTTTCAGTGTAGCCCCCTCTCCCCCACTTTCAAACAGCTCCCAGAGCCCCTGTATTTATAGATGTTTCACTCCTTAAATATGTTCATAATATACTACTTTTATAAATTATATTTGGTATCAAAAATGTTATTTAACTTTTAATTTTCACACAGACATTTGTCAAACATCTCCACATCATTGTAAATATACTCCATTCACGGTAGGAATTATTCTCTGAAAGGTCATGTTTCCTACCAATATCCTACTATAAAATATGTTTCGGGTAGGGAAAAAGGCCTTTCAGAAAACAATTCCTACGGTGAACAGACTTTACCTCATTTGACATTTACGTCGTATTTTAAATGACTGCTTGTTAATCACTATATTATTTACTATTTAAAACAAGCTTTTATTATAAAATTGATTTATAACATACATAATTTTAATGTTGTTAATGTGAGATATAAAAAAAATATATTTCTTCTGTCAGTTAGAAATTAAATTCTGAAATTTTTTACCGACTGAACGATTTAAGTTCCTATCAAAATTAAAAGTAATCTTGCTTCTCCCAAGTCTATTTTTACTTAATAATTGAAAGAAACATTCAAGCACTGACATTTGCAATAATGCTCATTATTATTCTCTCACATTTTCTGAGGAGAATTATTCAGAGTCGCAGTCACGCAGTCTAAGGCGTCCATCTCACAATATATTATATTTTCAATATGATGGGGAGGTCACGGCTGCAATCTCTTCTTAGGGCACCAGGGCTGACTTAACACTGTATTTTTACTAGTCTCACACGCTAATGCGGGTGCCTTTTATATCAAATAGCTACCTCATTTTAACCCTTAAATTAATAATCATTAACTAAAAATGTGCAATTATTTTAAGCAATTTCCCTTTCATAGTTTGTGCGGTAACTTGCTTATTTTTCAGAAAAAAGTGCTTTAAAATCCCTAAATAGAATATAGGTATTTTATTTGATAATAGTTTGTGGATAAAAACAAACAAAACCAATTTAAAGTTATTGCCTTTGAAAACATTATTCCTAAATTTAAATAGATAAATAAAATGTCAAGGTTCGAGCTCAAAAGTTCAATATCAAAATAAGTTTTTACTCGTGGCTCATTGCATGATTTTGATGCTATACATGGTCATAGCCCGGTGTGTGCTGGGTTACTATCAGCAAACCCGGGGGGAAGCTGTCCATACACCAGTTAGATCCAACACCGTGGTATGCACGAGAAAGCTCATTCGGCTACACGCACTGGAGGCAGAGTTAGTTCTCCTGGGCTTGTATCAGTCTAATACAAGACCGGAGTAATGGTTATTCTCAGGTTGAGAGGTTTTTCACGTGTGATTTATCACTTTGGTTTTCCTACCTCCTCTCCACGTTAATGTGGATCCTATTCCTGTATAACTTTCACCCACATACTCACCATATTGTTAGAACTGATTACATTGTTAGCTACCAACATGTTCTAATAAACAATTGTGTTATTTAAAGTTGTTGTTGTTGTTAGCCAGTATTGGTTCTGTAGCATTGAATGCCCTCCTGGTAGCGAGCTATGTATCCTTCTTGTTTATAGCAGAGGAAATTATGGAAATATTATAATAATATACAATCAAATTAAATATATTATTATATTCGCATTGTACTAGACAGTGAGTCTTAGGCTTTTACTACTGATTACAATTATTGTATTCTTTCCGTATTTGGGGAACAAAGTGAGGTTAAATATAAGATGGAACCTAAAATATAATCTTAGCTTATGAATGACAAGTGTATTCAAAGGTTATACGTATGTTTATTAATAAGTTGTTTTAAAAAGCTCAGTGATGGTCAAGTTTAAATTTATCTGAACCAAAATCGCATTACAGTTATATGATTAAAACCTAAAGGGCTGGGACACAGACCATTTTTTACTTATTTAGTTTTTCCAAGCAAAGTAATATTTTCACACATGAGTATTTATTACAGATGGTCATATCTGTGAAAAAAGAACCGTTTTTCAGCAACACCGCTACATGTTGTGAGAGAATGCACGTATACAATAGTGTTATATGCTATTATTGAACTAAGTTGATACTAGCTTACTTTGGTCTCCAGTTATCTAGCAAGAGTTTAGCGTGCCTATCATCACAAGGTCGCTTTTATTTTATTTTACTTTGTGCGGATAGTGTTCTTTTAAGCTGCAAGTTGGTTCATTAAATGAATAATATAATGCTTATATTGTTTAACGTGAAGATGTATGCATTAAGAAAGCGTTAAGGATAAATCCTTGTTTCTAGCAGTTTACTTTGATTTCAAAACTGTGACATTTCAAGTGAAGCGTCGTTTAAATTGGGTTAGTTTCATATTTTAATGGATCATTTTTAAAATTTTAATACAAAAAAATATTGTTTTTAATATTAAAGTGACATGTTGATACCTATCCTCTTCATTTTAGCATGAACTCAATTTTAAATAACAAACAAATTCTTGAATAAAGTTGAATTTTGGACTTATGTGATGCGTCTCACTACTCGGGTAAACCTTACACTAAACGTAATTATTCAAAATAAGGACCATTTTACTCCAAAAATATAATATAATGATATTTCTGGAGGAAGTTGAATATTTGTGAAGAAATATATTTAACTCTAGCAAACATTAAATAAATAATATTTCTGTTAGGTTAGAAATTAATTCATTATGTTAACTTTATTTTCAATACATTGTAGAACGAACATTTAAATGAAAAGTTAAACCAGGAGGTATTTTAAAACTTAAAACCAAATGGGAGGACCTAGACGCAGATTGGAGGATAACATTAGAATGGACCTGAAAGAGATAGTGTGTAATGAGGTGGACTGGATAGAACTAGATCAAGATATGGGTAGGTGGTGTACGTTTGTAAATGCGGCAATGAACTTTCGATTTCCTATTACAATGAAGTAAGTAAGTAATAAAAGGTTTATAATATATATAGAAAATTAAAGGCAAATAAAATTATGTCCCTGGTGGAGTATTCGTTGGCAGTACAGAAAAATAAAACATTTTATTTAAGTTCTTAAACTATGTACATCGTTTTTAGTGCTTGTTTTTGGACATTTTTGTTCTTGTTTGGCATATAGTAATAGTACATATAAATCATAAAGGTTAATAGTGTTAGTAAAATATGTGTTTGTTCACAGACTTGATGGCCAGACAAGATGGATCTGATCAGTCTTTCCACACGTATCTGATCGGGAGGGCTCATGATGGACTACGACGTAAAAGACACGAGCCCCATCATGGGTTAAGCAGCAACTCACAATCCGGAAGCAGTGCAGGAAGCAATGCAGGTGGTTTTGGTGGTCATGGAGGCAGCGGAAGCCAATCAGAGTCAGCCAGTAAATCTGGTGGTTCCTTCAGCGGTGGTGGATTTGGAAGACCAAGTGCTGCCATTAATAATGGTGGTTTTGGGGGTGGAGGTCACGGAAATGGAGGTGGTGGTTCGGGTTTCAACGCTCATCCCGGTGGTAATGCAGCAAGCTTTGAAGGAGGTCGGCATGGTCACAATGGTCATCATCGAGGTGGGAGTATTGGCGTTGGAGGTGATAACTATGGAGGACGACCAGGCGGTCACGTGGGACTCGGAGGGGGGTCATCCAGTAATTCAAATTCTCAAAGTGAAAGCTTAGCTAAAGGCGGTTCAGAAGGTTCAGGAGGCTCAGGAGGTTCTGGTAGCGCCTCCAACTCTAATTCACAAAGCTCTAGTTTTGGTGGGGGGAAGGGTCATAATAGTGGTAGTTCCAGTCAAGCAAGCTCATCCAGCCAAGCGGGAGGAAATGCTGGGGGTTTCCCTGGACAAAATGGATCTTTCAGTAAATCTAGCTCGTCTAGTAATTCATATGGATATGGAAAATAATATAATTTTTTATCACTTTAATTGTAATTCAGTTTTTTAAATGTATTGCATTAAAAGTATTTCCAAAATAATAAATAAATATTATTATTTCTGTTTAAAATATGGTTTTATGTAAAATAATTAAGAAGATCCTTGAAGGCCATTTCATTGTAATCAATGTGAGAAAATAAAATTATTTAAAAATGATTTTGTAAATTATTTCAAAATTGTTATTATAACATATTAAAACAAACTAAATAAATTTGGAATAAATGGCTAACGAAGTAGTTAGTAGTAAGTAATAATAATACATATATAGGTAGGCACTACATAACTTACAACTTCAATTTCATTTCGATTTCATTTTCTCATTTGTATATAATTCATTTAATTCTTTTCATTTATTTGAGGTATTTAACGCACACATTCTGAACCGACTGATTAAATCAGCACACGACTTGTAGATTAAATTAAATCTAGGACAAACAAAACATCCAGCCCCCAGCTGTTAATTCATCACTGTGAGAGGGTAAACCCACTTTTCATCAATGATAAATGTTTGTCCATGCCGGGATTTGAAACCGGGAACCTTAGCTCAGTATACAGACTAGATACCAACTGAATATAATTAATATTTATAATTTTCGACAGATAATCTTACAGATTTTTGTTTTAACTATTTTTATTTGATAGTATTTAAAATAAATAAATAATTTGACAAATATAATGTAAGATAAAGGTATTTTTTAGGATAAAGTATTTTACTAATTTGTGTTAAATGATCTACAACTGGTTATCACTCTTATAACAGCCTTTACAGTCTATAAGTAGATGTTAAAATAATACAATCACATTTTCCATTAAAAATAATTTTAAACAATAAAAGAAGAGAAACAAAATTAATTTCGCATTCAGTTTCATTTTTTCTCCTTCCAATTCTTACCTTTATCCATTATTAGTCTTCATATCACTGCCATTCATATGAACAGTAAGAATCATGAAGAACATACACGCTAGAGATATTCCAGCTTTTAATAGCTCTTTTTGAATCGAGGGGAGTTAATGGATTTAAATATTGGCTTTTACTATTTCTAGATTTATTATACTTATTATTAAATGATTTCCTCTTTATTTAAAATATAAAGCCCAAAGGGGATCAACCCCTCTGATAAAGGGTGATTGATCCTCAACCCCAACCCCATCTGATATTTATAGGCACTGGTGCCGCCTCAATGAGGCTGGTGGCCTA
>CABFOV010006366.1:0-35252 GCA_902141375.1 Timema poppense | reverse complement strand
TCTATACGTCTTCATGCAGAGATCGCGAAAGTTCTCAAAGACGTCGGCCAGTAGCGTTACGTCCGTATACAGGTAGAGGTTCAAGTAGTCCCAAAGATTCTTACATTCAAATAGTCGCCAAACCTCGCGGGCGTGATCATAGTCTTCCTGAGAGATATGGCTATCCGTGAGCGCGTTGTAAAATGTATTCTTGTCCGGTAACTGAGTCTCGTTCAGTCGCTCGAATGAATCTATATAGTCATAGGGGAACACCCCTTTACGAGTGACTAGTTTGAACCATTCATCCTCAAGATGACACTTACGGGTGATTTTAAGTCGGTCGGGTTCGAGGTAAGATATGCATTTCGATAGGGACGTACATAGAAAGCTGAAACTATCTATAATTTTAATCGTGATCCCTCGAAACCCGTGCCGAATATATTTCATGATTACTTTGAATCTTCCCATAGTCTCTCCAATAACCTTGACTTTTCCCGGATTGACAAGAACGCTCTCTCCCATGAACGGATCAGTCTCTCTACGTTCAAAAAGTGATTCAAGAAGGAAAACATTATTGTAGCAACGCCCGTCATGGATTACTACGCTCAGGTGGCTTGGGTTCCTGTAATGAATATTGCATGCCGCATGACTACTCCCGCGATAAAGTCCTGTCAAGTGGCAATGATCCATAACGCGAATATCATCATTCTCGTAAGGCTTTTCACATATATGACAATGAGAGGCCGTATTATGAGCATCTCTTTGAGCAGGCGTTAGTGGCATCATCGGAACGATAGTACTATAGTACTCTAGTACGCGCTTTGCCGTATCTACAAGCGCCGCAACAAATTGATCTGTACAATCTTTTCCCGTGAAGCTTCGGTATTCTGAGATACTATCGCCAAAATTACATTTAACGTACATACCTACAGAATAAGCCACATGACGCTGTACATTCTCAGTATAAGAACATTTTGGGTCTGGATCGCTCCTCTCAATCGGCACGAATAAGCTCTCCAGGTTCGCATATACGATAAATCCTGTTTTCTTCTGCTGCTTATACTGAGAGAACGTAAGGAATTTATCCTCTCCTTGAGGGAATGTACTCCTTAGCGCGCCAAATTTTATACACGTATCTTTATGTTTTGCAAGTTTGTTTTTGGTCAGAAAAGCGGTCAGACATCGATCGCAAAAGTACCTACGTCCTTTATTAGACGATAACCTTAGTTGCGGGTTTATTAACCGAGAAAGATTTTTGATTCCGCTGAAATGATATGTTTCCGTTCTGTGCACTCTTATCATGAATAAATGAACATGTCTGGCACGTTCTTTACCGCTGACGTGCACGGGAACAATCACTACGGTTTTAGACTTGTCGGCAGTGTCAATATAAGAGTCACTCCCATCATGTTTTGCGGTGTACACATAAACGGATATATCGTTAAGCCTTTCGAAGCGTTCGATATACCTCATTTCGAACGGGAGCGGGATTCCATCTAGATTCAGCACGTCTATAAAATTAGGATACGACGACAAACGTTTCGCTTTTCCCGTCGGCTCAAAGAGGTACGTAAATACGGATACGGGGAAGCAAAGTCCTTCTTCGGATTATACATTTATCAACGCTCTAAGTTTGGCTATAATTTCAGGGATTTGAACCAGAGCTCCGATCGAGAAAGCAGAGTTTTTAGAGAAATTTATTCTCATTTCCAACGTGCTGTCATATATCCATCCCGAGCCTCTAGAAACGAAGGCCTCAATCTGAGCAAGGAGTGGGAATATCACGTTATTTTCATACATCTCCTCCAAGTTTATCGAGGTAAATATTATCACATAGAGTCGAGTTGAAATAACCTTTTTCAATTCTACCTTCGGTAGGATGCCTGAACTCACAGATGAGGGTACAATTTGCCTTTATCGCGTTATTTGCAATTGATTCTTCTACCGTCTTTACGTAAATACTCCCGCACGCAACGAGAAACTGTACGGGATCCTTATAGGGTAGTTCATTGGTAATAGAATACGTCTTTATACGTCGGGTGTACCCATGTTCTATAAGTTTTATAGATAGTCCTAGCGGTTCCAGGTAAATCCTAAACTGTGTAAATCCTATAACTAAGTTTCGTGACTGGGTCATAAGTCTTTGGATCTGTACGTCTATATCGTCCTGTCCGAATATCAGTACGCTAGAGGTCTTAAACTGCTCGGGTATATGTTCTATGTAAGCATTATATAACTTCCCATCACGAGAAGCGATATCATGTCTCAGGTAATTAATTAAAAGTTGTTCATTAGTAGGTTAATTCATCGAGGGTATACACCTTATTCCCGTTAGTCTGTCGAGATACGATGATAGGAGATGACAGGCGAGCTCGTTTAGCTAGAGGTCCTGACATGTTTCTAAGGTCGTACTATGCTCTGAGCAGGTACTACCCTCCCCGCCTTATTCTCTTCATTTCTGCATGGCTTGCTCTAGGATCTCATCGAGTGACTCTGAGACAGCTATAAAAAAAAACAGGAAAACCTAGTTAGTGTTGTTTTTACAGATAGTGGATCATGAAGCTATGATATACAGACATTGAAGTAAAAAGCTAATGTATTAACTCGCGGACAATTAAATTATTGTAAAACCTTAAATGTTTTTTTTAAAGACAAAATTAATTTTACATTTAATTCATATTTGACTCTTATAGATTGACATGATTTTTTTAAGCGCTAATATCTTAGTACGCAATTCGAATATTGTAGTGGTTCGAACCAAAAAGCCTTAATTGTATTTTTATACAAGATAAAAAATTAATTAATCATTTAAATCCATAACGTTACAAGCGTGCAAGCATTTTTTAAACCGTAAAGCTTAATAACTAAGGATGTTAAACGATATAAGGACATTTAAAAAAAATGAAGAGTAGATATTCTTAAAAACTATAACATTAAAAAAATGGTGATAGAGAAGTTTAAACCGTATAGCTTCATAACATTTAGTTCGTATAACTAAACGGCATGATTTTAAGCACTAATATCTTAGCTCGCAATATTGTAATGGTTCGAACCGAAAAGCCGTAATTGTATTTTTATACAAGAGAAAAAATTAATTAAACATTTAATTCCATAACATTACCAGCACGCGAGCATTTCAAATATGCTAGAGAATTTTTTTGAGCCGTAAAGCTTAATAACTAAGGCTGGTAAGCGATATAAGGACATTTAAAAAAAAAGAGGAGTAGATATTCTTAAAAACTATAACATTAAAAAAATGCTGATAGAGAAGTTTAAACCGTAAAGCTTAGTAACTAAGGCTGGTAAACGATATAAGAACATTTAAAAAAAGAAGAATAGGTATTCTTAAAATATTAATTCGGTGCTAAAGAAGTTTAAACTGTAAAGCCTTATAAGTAAGGACATTTAAAAAAGAAGAGTAGATATTCTTAAAAACACACTAAAACATTAAAAAAATTATAATTTGACGCTAGAGAAGTTTAAACCATAAAGCTTGATAACTAAGAATGGTAAACGATATATGGACATTTAAAAAAATTAAAAGTAGGTATAACATTTGGTGTAGGGTAAAATGATACACACACAAATTTGAATGTACACTTACCTTCAAAGTTTAAGATGGCCGTCTTACTAAGCTTGGAGATACCCTTGCATACGAGCAGCAACTCGGCCTTGGAGATGTTTTCTAGCTGCACGTCGATAAGCAGTGAGAAACGGTTAGGCAACCACACATTATACTTCCCGTCTAATACTGTGAGGACTCACCGGCCAAAGCATGTGGTCAACGCTTTTATACTTGTTACGCGGTAGCCGCGACCGACCTCTAAATCTGTCAACTTTCGCGGTACAATCTCGCTCGACCCTACCGTGCTTAATAATACTGCCACGTATTCGCTAGAAATTGTAGATGGTAGCTAATGATTTCATCTAGAGGAGTTAGCTGTATATATAGGGATGAGGGGGATTCCAAGCCACGCCCTCTACTGTGCGTGTGACTCTGGCCGGGTCAGATAATCACGTAATCTTCTCAGGGTGAACTTGGAAAGTTCATAGTTCATCTCGCACAGATTGTTCACTCACGGAAGAGGGAAAAGATTATTACTGTTCCCACAACCTAAGTTCTAAAGTTTATTACTGAAGCCTTGTCTGGAGAGCCGTTCACCAACACGATTAAGATCAAGGGATACTCTTTCACAAAGCCCTCCCTCAGAGAAAAAAAAAAGTAAAAAAAAAGTATTACAACCCTGGGAAGAGATATTTTTTTAAGATTATTACAGTTAAGATTATATTCTGAGAGGAAAAGATTTATAATAATCACTGTATGGAAGAAAAAAGGGATAGAGGAAGAGATTTTTATAATGATACGCACTGTACAGAAGATATTTATGTATTGTTTTAAAGAGTCCATACTATTTAACCTTAATTCCTAAGTTCCCTTGTAAGAGAGAGAGAGAGAGAAATACATAGAGATAGAAGGGTATCCTTTTTTAAATTATATTCAGAGAGGAAAAGATTTATAATGTATACAGATCACTCTAAAATGTATCACTGCTAAGTTTGAAACCCACGTCCACCAACACAGCGCAGATGTTAACATCCAGGATCGAGATTCCCATGGCTAAGTCCTAAGGACCATCACCACCTGCTTCCGGAGGACCCGGGAGAGAAACACACATCTGCTAGCCTTCAGGATCAATATGGAGATACCACTGCCCTGAAAACACCATGCACATTTAAAGGACTATAAGAAAAAAATTATACAACTACCCCCCTACTCTCCTACACCCTACACTACACACCTCGCTACCCCATGAGATGCCTCCGCCCTGTAGAGCCCCATTCTACCCTACTGGTGAGCCGATTTAAGGCATATTATTTATATCGATATTTAATCGTGTTTGAGAGCTGTAAACAATAATTAAATCGATTTATATTTCATATAGTAAAATGAGGATTTCAGAGAGATTTAATATAGAAATTTTTTGTATTGTATTTTCTTGACATATAATTACGTATTTAACTTACGATATTGTTAACTTAAATTAATGAAGGTAATCATTATAATATTTTGCGCATTCTTCAAATGAAACTTTGCTGTAAGGATCACGACCTTTTTCGGTATGTTTTGGGATTTTCCCCTGTTATTAATTGTTAATATTATATTTAAATAAATTATTCATTTTCAATTACTTCACCTTTCACGCAATATCTCTTTTACTTACATATCCTTAGTTTTAATACTACCCAACTTCTACGGTTTTTTGTTAGGTAAATTGTTAGGAGGGCATTTTTTTGTTATTGAGGGTGACCGTGGGGCAGGTTCAGCAATCGGATCAAATTGCATGCTCTGGGTATAGTTTGCATACCCAGGATTTCCTTAGTATTCATGACTCACAACACGCACTCTTATTAGCCTTTTGTTGTATATTTTATTTTGTCTTGTATTTGGATCCTACTAATTAGGTTTTTGGTTTAAGAATCGGGTTCATTGTGTAGGTGTCAACTTTACATTATTGACACGCTACAACAAGCTTGAATGTAAGTACTAATAACAAGCCTGGCTATAAAAACTAATAACTAGCCTGACTATAAAACCAAATAACAAGTTCTGGTTATAAGAACTATAAATTATAACAAAGAGCCTGACCATAAGAACTAATAACTAGCTTGACTATAAGAACTAACAACAAGGCTGATTATAAGAACTAATAACTAGCCTGAATATAAGAAATAATAACAAGCTTGACTAAAAGAACTAATAATCAGCCTGACAATAAAAACAAATAACAAGTCTGGTTATAACGAACTAATAACAAGCCAGACTATAAGAACTAATAACAAATCTAGTTATAAGAACTAACAACAAGCGTGATTATAAATTCTAACAAAGAGCTTGAACATTAGAACTAATAACTAGCCTGACTTTAAGAAATAATAACAAGCCTGAATATAAGAACTAATAAATAGCCCTACTATAAGCAGTAATAACAAGCTTGACTAAAATAATTAATAACAGGCCTGACTATAAGAACTAACAAGCTGACAAATATAACTAATAACAAACCTGACTAAAAACTAATAGCAAGCCTGACTATAAGAACTAACAACAAGCCTAACTATAAGAACTAACAATAAGCTGACAAAAAGAAATAATAACAAACATATATGTGTATATATATACATATATAAAACAACTAATAACGAGCCTGACTATAAGAACTAATAACTAGCCTGATTATAGGAACTAATAACAAGCTCGACTAAAAGAACTAATAATAAACCTGACAATAAGAACTAATAACTTGCCTGACTATAAAACTTATAACCAGCCTGACTGAAAGACCTAATAACATGTCCGATTAAAATGAATATTAACAAGCCTGACTATAAGAACTAACACAAAGTTGACTATTAGAATTAGTAAATGAATATTAACAAGCCTGACTATAAGAACTAGTAACTAGCCTGACTATAAGATCTAATAACAAGCCTGTTTGAAATAAATATTAACACGCTTAACTAAACGAACTAATAGCAATCCTGACTATAAGAACTAACAACAAGGTTGACTGTAATAAATAATAACTAGCCGGACTATGAGAACTAATAACAAACTTGAATAAAATAACTATTATCAAGCCTGACTACATAAACTAATAACTAGCTTGACTATAAGAACTAATGACAAGCCTGACTATAAGAACAAAACCAGCCTGACTATAAAAACTAATAACTAGCTTAACTTTAAGAACTAATAACAAGCCTGACTCCTCCCAAGGGACTTGGGCTTGAGCCTGACTAATTTTAATTTCTTTGAACGTAAGCTCTATGTTCAGTTTCTTATGGTTTGACACCAGGACGTTTGTAATACAAACTCTGGCTAGGTGTACTAAGCTATTTTTCAAAATGGTTCATCTACGGCACGCAAAGATCTTAACTGTTTAACATAATTGGACAGAAGGGGGTCCGAATGCACCTTGAAGCCGGATTTTTAAACTTTTAATTTGCTTTTTTTAAGGCTATTTTTAGCAAATTTTTGAAGAAAATATTGTAATCTGATAGTTAAATTCTCATGGCAAATCGGGCACTATGTGGTGGGGTGGGGGCACAGTGGATCACGGGCAAAGCCGTGTGGGATTGCTAGCTTATAATAAACTCTACATTGCTCATCTGAATATCATTAATGCAAATATGCAAATAGAACGTGATGGTGGATAGATGTAAGTCACTGAAGTAACAAGTAAGATCGTACTTGTGAAAAGGGGCGGATCAATGATTTTCGTGAAGGGGGGGGGGCGGAAGAGCGCGGTTTCTCTCACGGGGTCAGGTCAGAAAATTACTTCAAAATTTGAGAGTAACTCTTAAAGTAATTTTTCATTGTAACGCTAGACTTGAGATTAATCCTCAATCTAAGGGTATAGCTCGAAATTTGCAATTAGTATTGAAATTTATTAAAAACAAATAATAAGATCATCAATAAATAGTATTTATTTAGAGGGAAATAAGTTTAAACATTTTAACAATTATTATATAAATAGATTTTAGCTAGTCAATAAATTAGACAAAATAGATGTATTTATTCAGATTTTGAACAATCGAACTTTTCCACTATATTATAGTATTGCTAAGTATGGTGTAAACAAGGATTTGAAACCACTTGCAAATATTTTGTGGATTTCCGCAATTTTGCAAAATATACTTTACATATTTTCCACAATTTTTCAAAAGATATGTTGTATATTTTTGGCAAGTTTGCAGAAAATTGTTGCATGATATTTAGCATACAGGTTGATATTTGCCTTATGTTTTGCAAATTTTGCACAAACTTGTCAAATTGATGTGTTAGTTATGCTTTTAAATGGGCGAGGTTATTTTATTATTGTCGTATTTATTCTCTAAATCGTCGATTATTCTTTAAGGTAAGGAAATGTTGCATGAGTCGCTGGAGCAGTGGCGGCTCATGTATAGGCACTGCAGAACTGCAGCAGCCCCTATTGTCATTTGATATTATTGATCAAGTTTAATATGAGTCCTTTTTTCTTTAATTATTTATTTATTTTTGTAGTACAACATATATTCCTTAAGCTTAATGTCAGTACTTCAGTAACCATCCCTCAGTTTATGAAAAAGTTACAAAAATCTTTGTATGAAACTGTGCACTTCACAGTGCCAGCGACGTGGTGTTTGACTGTTGTGCGAATGCGCACATAGGAAGGGGGTGGGGAGGAAGGAGGGACTGCCAGGTAGAGAGAGCACTGTTGCACTCGCAGTGATGGTGGAAGGAAGTGTTTTTTTTACTCAGCGTGTGTTGTGCTTAAAAAGCATGTACCATATTCTTGAATGTGATAAAGTGTAGAAGAGTGTAGAATTAGATTATTACTCTGCTTCCAGCTATTCTATTTGATTTTTTTTTTTCCGTCGTGTTATTTAACAGAAAACTTTAACCATGGCCTTGAATCCCCAAGAAATAAGTTTTGTGACTGTAAGTGAACTTCAACAGCTTAAGTTTTCAATCTATCTCTCCATGAGAAAGTTACAGTTAAGAAAAGAGGTCGCTCTACACATGATATTCTAATATCTCAGCCAGGCAAAAGCAACAACCAGAAATATATTCGTGGCTTTAATTATGAATGGTACCAACGGAAAAGTTAGATTTGTGGCTTTGAAGTAAAAAATGCACTGTTTTGCTTCCCGTGTTAGCAGCACCCCCACTAATTTTAGCTACGAGCCACCACTGCACTCAATTTTAATGCTGTCCAATCAATATTGGTTATCAAAAGTGGACTTCATATAAAAATCAAGGTTCAGTTTCCCGGGCCTCTTAGACAGTCAAAATAGAACACTAAAAGAGGAATTGTTTAAGGTATGAATGTATGGCTATCTTCCACATAATTATAGTATCGTTGTTTATGGATAAGAAACTAAGTATTTCTAAAGTACCAATTACGAATGTCTATAAATCCACACAAAATAACAAATCGAATAGGAAATGCGACCATCTTCAATGGTCGAATGGTCTAAAGCAGTGATTCTCAACCCTTTCTATATCGCGGCCCCCCTGAAGACAATGCTATTCACTGCGGCCCCCTTTTCTTCCCTCCATACGAAGGGAAATTTAAAAAAACCTATTCATATATTTCTAGTAATATACTTAAGACAGCTTATATTAATGAAAGAACAAATATTTAGTTAGACAGTAATAGAATAAAACAAAAGATGCCCAAGCAAATTGTGAATAGTTAAAATTTTTTACATGCTGTGACAATACTAATAAAAATAACGTACAAATCTATAGAGGTTTGAATCATGGTCGGGTGGACTGAGAGTTGTTTGCCAAAGTGGTTTCACTCTCTCATTCAAAGATAACGCAAGTACACTGCCCCTAAAGCCAAACTTGCTCATCTTTAACACATTAACATAATTAGTACATGTGTGTATAACCTGAACGGGTAGTAAGACGCGGTGCTATAAAAACAAAGAAACAAGCGTCTATTATCACAATCTTTTTAGCAAAGTAAAAATAATATATAAGTTTGAGAAGTCCCGTTTGAGCCAAATCATCTACAACCAATACTTGAGATGAATATTTGACGCCCGTTTTGGTGGCCGCGTGGTGTAACGCGCCACTTTAATAGTACACTAGACTGCCGATGACGGGGAGATCGAAGTTCGAATCTCCGTTGGGTGTACAAAGGGTGTTTATCCTAGAAGATTTTCCATGAATCTCCACGCAAATGCGGGTATATATCTTATAAATTTAACCTCCCCAAATCCCTAAAACATTATTATAATTAATTATTATTATTAGCACCGCGTCTTACTACCCGTTCGGGTTATACGCACTTACGTAAATGTGTAATGGTAGGGTGATTGTGAGATGAAATGGAGGACCTACAGTTTTAACGTGGAATCCGAACCACGGTGGTGGCCTGACATTCCCCACATTCACAAGATGTCTTGTCAGAGGTGAAGGAAGGGTTTAGTAATCAGATAAATCTGTGCCGGCATCAAGAATTGAACCCCGGACCCCAGCACAGAAGTCTGACACCTTACCCCTAGACCATCAGGTCACCTAATCCCTAAAACAATTAGAGTTATTAGAACATAAGTGTATGACCCAAACGTGTAGTAAGACGCGGTGATAAGAAGAAATTGCATCACCAGAAAGACGAATAAAATGCATGTGTTTGTTTTTTGTAGGCTTTCTTATCTTTACTTAAAGCTAAGCGTGAAAGAGCTACCAATAGCGGATTCGTGAATATTGTGTCTTTGAAAAAGTGGTTCAACTCTAGAAAAAGTATTATATTGTTTTCACATATAATAAATAGACTAATAGACTAATTTTATAGTGATATTTTAAAATGTTTACATTAATTGTGAAATAATAAAACAAAACAAGAACAGGTCTCAAATAGCCTCACAATTTCCCTAAAACATCAGCTATACTTACTTCATAGTAGATTTTGTCAAATATCTTGTATTTAGGATTTTTCTCTTAATTTCCCTTGATATAATTCAGGGGCTATGATTAAACTTAAAATAATTTGGCTAAACATTTTGATCAATTATATTAAGGTGAGATTGTAGGAACATGAGGAAAGGTCAGTGTTATCGCAGTTTTTTATAACAGTTTTTTTTTTGGCCAAATAATGCTCCAGTAGAAACTTAGAATTTAATTTTCTTCCCATGATGATATCAACAGTTTTTGAATATTTGTTATGAGCATAGGGGTATTAAACAACAACGTATTATATTAAGAAAAAGTTGTCAATACATTCTAAGACCTCCTTGACAGATATTCAATATTTGATTTATTTTGTCCAAAAAAATGTTTAGCTATAATACACGAAAAACATTGATCTTTACTCGTGTTCCATACATTTCCAACATAAAATTGTTTATAAAGTTGAATTGCCCCAAATATTCCACCTTGCCATACTAGAATTCCTGAAGGAAGGAACCTTTTAGAAAATATAAACATATTTAATAACATTTTATGCGTATAACCCGAACGGGTAGTAAGACGCGGTGCTAATAATAATAATAATAATAATAATAATAATAATAATAACATTTTACTTTATTTTTAGTAATATTTTATATATGTGAACATTGTTTAGTTTTTTAGAAATGTTAAAAATGTTATAACTGTCAAAAATGTCAATTTCTATCTAAATAGGATTGTGTTTAATTTGTATAGGAAATTGGACTGCCAATGACGGGGAGATCGAGGCACGAATCTTAGTCGGATGTACTGAGGACGGTTTTTACGAGGTGATTTTTCATTCTCCCTTCACGCTGATGCAAATACACTTCTTATAAATATAACCTTCCTAAACCCTAAAACCATTAGCGTAGCTAGTAGGCCTAAATAAGCGATGTTCTCCCTAATATTAACATAATTAATATTTTTAATTTTATTTTATTTCAAACCCTTAATGGTAATGTAATATTTTATAGATGTTGATAATATATATCAAAAGAAACAGCTGCAGATAACATGACTTAATATATGAGGATATTAAAATGAATTTAGTAACGTTAATAACTAGCTTATAATGTTCTTCCAACCAAAATCATACTATACAGTTCGAGGTCCCAACTTAGTAAAGAGTGATTACTTTACTATACACACAATATTGTAGGTCAAGTGAGGGCAGTAGAGGTCAATGTCTAGTAACCCCTATTGAGGTGGCTTGTAAAAAACCAAAACATAAGGGACATCCGAGAAAAGCAATCAGAGGGTTAAAGTCAATACTCATCTCAACATTCAAGTCCATCAAAGGAAAAGTAAAACAAGCACAATACTAAATAGGGAAAGGACCGTTTCCCCTACCCATCTATACAACCTTCCATCGACCCCTATACATCTAAACACCCCTCCAATGACTCAGGGAAATCTTCATGACCACCAAGAACAAATATGTAACGTCGCCAAATTAGAGAAAAACAATGCCAATAACGAAATAACTTTGCCAATTTAAAAGTTAACTAACCCAACCATGCCAATATTGTGCAAAAGATTGCAAAATATACCGCAAATATCAACCATTATTGTTAATATCATGATTTTTTTGTTGTTGCAAAATTGTGAAAATCCACAAAATATTCCCAAATGGTTTCAAACCCTTGTTTCAACCCTACTTAGCTAGTTATTTATCACTCAAACTCGAAATTTTATCACTAAGCCATACTAACACTTTATGTGTGTGGTATTATTCAAAGATTTTGTTTAAAGCACGTTATTTAAAAATAAATTATTTTAAAGATATTTATTATTAATCATTGAAATAGTAATAATAAAAACGATAAAATAAATATAAACCTAAACAAGGTTTGTGCAACAATGTGAGAGTTGCGCAACTTAAATTTGGGTGGTTTAATTATTGCCTATTTTCACCGTTTTAATACCTAATGTGCTTTTAGTCTTAAGTATTTATAATAATTATCTAATCTTAATAATTTAATAATATTAACACTAACAATTTAAAAATAAATTGAATCTTGTTAGTGAGATTGTATTATATTACTATAAAACTAGTAGTAACATTAACATTGATTTAATTGGTTTAGTTTTTAAGGGGGGCGCCCCCCGCGCCCCACTCCTGGATCCACCCCTGCTCGTGAATTAGTGCAAACTTACATCCTTAGATGAAGAGATAGTGTGTATTATTTATTAAATACTTCATGTGTTAAAGCTAAATTATATTTTTAGATGAAGAGATAGTGTGTATTATTTATTAAATACTTCATGTGTTAAAGCTAAATTATATTTTTAGATGAAGAGCTATTGTTCCCAATTCAACAAATAAGGCCTAAGATTATTAGAATCCAATGGCACTGTATGTGCTTTTTATCACTCTTCAGCGTGCGATTTTGGCGCAATTTTCCTTGGTTAGCTTCTATATACTTTCTTTTTTAAATTAGGGTTTAATATCCTATTTTAAAAGTTATTATTTTTCAGAATATATTTTAGTACGGTGTGTATATTTAGTAGACATTGTTCATTAAATTTAAATACTGAAAATTCCTAAGGGTCTAATACTTCTTAAAGTTTGAAGGATATAATTTAATGTAAAAATCACGTTTTTTAATACTTTCAAAAAGTATTTGTGAGCAAATAGATTATTGACTGGTCAACCTTAATGGTTCTCCAAATAGTACCACTGACATCACATGCCATCTTCGATCAACAATAAGTTAGTAAGTACACAATCGAATTACCTCCGTAAAACGATCTAGAAACCACTGAGCTCATAGCTTTGGTTTGTTTAGAATATCATTTTAAATAATGGGATCTAATTCTCTAAATGGCAATTTAAAATCATTATGTGGGTTAAAGACGCCACTTATAGGTAAAGTATTACTATTATTCCCTTTCAAAATTGTCTATCTTTGCCTAAATAGCTGTTCGACTTAGTCTATTAGTTGTATTATCGAACATTGTGATGCCAGTGTTTAACAGCATATCACTTCACTTATTGATAAGCGACTCATTATTAAATATGTATTATTAATATGTTTTTCGTTTAAATTAATGACATTATTAATTAATCAAACATTTTCATTCATTTAAATTTAAAATAATAAGGATCTTTCCTCAACATTGTGTGCAAATATTGTTATTTTAATATATAAATCAATTACAAGTATTATTTAAGATATTGGTGGTATAAAGTAACAAGTGAGATTGTTTATATTTATTGTAATTTTATGCAATTAACTCACCCAGTGATTTGCTTGTAATTGTTTTTTACAATGAAACTGAATCTGAGTCAAGAAATGTCTTACCTTCATGTTATAAGTTTAATCGCCGAATTCTTCAATAAAGAAAATGTTTCATTTGTGACAGCGTTCATCTGTTGGGAAAAATGTACGTATTCGTTACTTTAAACAAGAGACCTATCTACACAAAACGTAATCTTCAACATTTAGCTTGGAATATTCTTCTAATTATCAGTATTATCGTTAAGTCTTTATAAGGGGGGCTAAATTACTATCTAACCTAAATTTAGGTCCTCCCCAAAATTAATATAAAATATTTCAAAATATGATGTTCAAAAACCTAGGCAACACTTAGTTTGGGCTTTGTAGGAATACGAGCGCTTTTGTTGTTCTGTAGTAGCAAATGAAACTTGGCAAATTTCTTAATTTGTTGCTGATACCTCCATTAGGATAAGTATTGTGAGAATCCATTTTGTCATAACATACTCGTACTCTGCCTCGTGGTGGTGTGGAAACAGGTATACAAACTAGATATTATTCATAAATATTAGTTTTTGGCATACTATATCATGAATATTTAGTGATAGATGCATTCGTTATCTTCCAAACACTACAATTAAATATTGTGTAACGTAGGAAGCAACGACAAGGTAAAGCAATAATTACGCGCGATTGCTATAGTTTCTAAATTATTAATCGTACGATAAATATACTAAGAACATTTTCATAGACAATTTGATTCTATTAAATTATTGTTATAGCTATTTTTACTGTAAAACTAACTTCAAAGGAGATATTTAAAGAAAATCTAATCTTAGAGTGTTTTTATTATTGTTGTGTTGAACGCAGACTTGGCTATGGATATAGCTTTGAAAGTATTAACCAAATGATAAATATGCATAGGCATAATTTATGCATGATTTTCGTATCATCCGGTTATTGACGATAATTTATTGGTAGTTTTTTTTATGTCTATTTATGCTTTGGGGTCGTATCATCAGTCTCTGAAAAGAGTTGCAATAATGACACCTTAACCATGCGCTTGTTGTACCAGGATGGATCCAGTTTTGTTTTTGTTTTGTCCATTTTAAATTTTACCACACAATTAACAATATTAAAATATATTTTTACCCAATAAATAAACCTATCCTCAATATAAGAAGTTATTACAGAGTGATTCTGATTAAACAGTCTTTGGTGACGGCGGCGAGAGAGGTCTGGTTGGCAAACCTGCCAGCGTCGTCCGGTTGCATAATTCGTCCTTATACCATAAAACTCCTTAGAATCACCCAACAATAAATTATAACCTTTGCGTTTTCTAGGGCTCAACAGTCACCCCTCAGACCTCAACTACAACATTATCGGACGATATTGCATTAACGGGACCAGTATAGTCATTGCATTAGATAACGGCCGATAAATTATCACAGACAAACAGACGATACGAAACGCATACATAAATGAGACAAAGAACATTTTTACATAAAATCTAATTCTGTTTAATTAAAGTTGTTTATTACTTTTAGGCCTACTATAAAACCAATTATCGCTATAATTATTTTTACTGTAAAACTAACTTAAAAGGAGATTTAATTGAAAGGAAATCTAATTTTAGCGTGTTTTTTTAATTATTACGGCGATCGCAAAACTCGCATGAAAGGGAAAAGTTAGTATGCTAATTAGGCCTCCAAAATAAAAGCTATCAAAATATTTTCCAATCTGCGTTCTTAAATTTGTTTAAATATTGGATAACCCAAAATGGCTTTGAGATGTGTAGCACTAAAATATTAGTTTGATTTAAAATACTAGTTTTGTCCAAGCATGCTGAACTAAAAATCCTGTTTGAGAAAATTTAGTGGGTCCAAGAATGATGAGTGTCATTTTCAAACACATAGGCTACAAGGTTTGAGTTAAGATGTCATGAACATCAAAGATGACTTCGTAGCAAAGGTTTAATTCTCATCTAGTTTTATAAAATTTGTAAATATAATATTATTCATAACTTTTTTCCCAAATAAAAGTCTTATAATATTACGATTTAACCATTTGCATATTTTAATGAAAAAGGTAACACAATTGAAATAAGAGTATTGAAATGTATATTGTGTTAATAACAAGAAGTGAAATAGCATCATCAGCAGAGTAGAGTTCGCAATGAGTAAATAATAATAACAATGTCCTACATTTATCTGGTGAAGTTAAGGCGTTAGTTAGCCTTTTCTTCCACTTAATCAGTGTTGTAGATAGGAGTTGGAGGCTCATAGACACTTCCAGTCTAGCTCTTACTCAATCTACTTCACTTATGGTTGGTCACTTCCGGTGGTGGTGGTGGGATACTTGAACTGACGGAATACTTGTTAATTCAAGCCATCCTTGGTTCGTGCAAAATTTGACATTATAAAATCTTGGTACGTTCTCGAACAACCTCTGGTGTCGTGAGATTTGAAAAGGAGTGTATAGCTTGAATTAAGACAAGATTTAAATGTTACCACATGTTATATTTACAATGACCGTGGTGATGTTGTTGTGACTAACCTTAATGTTCCTTGCAGATTGGCATGACCCTAATATGACATTGCCATATTTTTCTGATAAGACTAAATAATTTATTACCTTAGACCACTTACCCACTGGTCGAAACAATTATTTTGGTACCAATCATATCAGACAACTGCCTTGAACAAGTGTTCGATGATGTAGGATATCATCATAAGACAAAACAAAAACTCACGAAACAAAATAAAATTTCCTCCAGTAACCAATATGGCGACACTAGAGAAAGATCTGGATCTAGTTATCTCTTCTAACCTTTGTCTTATTTTACTTGAATAAGAAGAAGAGGCTGGGAGTTAACGAGAGTTTTGGTCTCGGCCAATTTATTACTCACAGTATAATTTAGTCTCTTCTGGCATGATTATATAAATCACAAATATATTAAAACACAAGGTTGTGACAAACTGCACAACTAATCTCAAACGTAGAGGAAATGGATAAATTGTGCCTGAATAGTTTGATTTGTTCTTCAAACGTTTCCATCGAACATTTTCACAGCCAGACTTCGTCAGACAGTTGTTGTTCGATGTTCAAGAAACAAAAATACTCTCTTAAAACAAAGTTTTTGATCTGTAGGGACGCGTCAATTTAATAATAGTGTAAATTTCTTCGTCGAACAGTATTTCTTGTTCGTCAAACAAAATATTTTGTTCAATGTTGATTTTGTTTCGACAAATGGATGAGCGGCCTCTTGACATCAACATATAGGGCCAGTTTCATAGTCAAGTTTAGTACGCCTCAAGTGCGGCGCTACACTAAGTACAAGACGACACCTACCTGAACCAGAATGGAATGGGCCGTTCTCGCATAGGAAACTGGCCCATTCCATTCTGGTTTAGGTAGGTGTCGTCATGTACTTAGTGTAGCGCCGCACTTGAGGCGTACTAAACTTGACTATGAAACTGGCCCATAGTCTTTATTATTATTATTATTATTATTATTATTATTATTATTATTAGCACCGCGTCTTACTACCCGTTCGGGCTATACGCACTTACGCTAATGTGTAATGGTAGGGTGATTGTGAGATGAAATAGATGACCTACAGTTTAACGTGGAATCCGAACCACGGTGGAGGCCTGGCATTCCCCACATTCACAAGATGACTTGTCAGAGGTGAAGAAAGGGTTTGGTAATCAGATAAATCTGTGCCGGGACCAAGGATTGAACCCCGGCCGCCAGCACAGAGGTCTGACACCTTACCCCTAGATCACCAGGTCACCTTAACATATAATCGAGGCGCTAGCTTACATTGAGTATGTATTTCAAGTATGACAAAATTTGACTTCTATTCCATGTTCTGGGGACCCAGGTGAATATGAAAAGTGATGTCAATTCCGGGTGTGGTCTACAACCCGTGGTGGAGGGAGTGAAAAGCACGCTTGGGGTGGAATTTTGTTTCCACCATAACTTCCGGCTCATTCATTGTATCAAGATTTAAAAAATTGTAGTGGTTTCTATTACGTAGGGTGCTAACGTTGGTAACTTAAATTGACCTCAATCAATTTCACTATTATCAAGACTTAAAAAATGAAGCAGCCTTAATCTATATAAGAATAATGTGTAATCCAAATAAGTATTGTTTTATGCCTGAACAAATTAAAATTCCATACACCAAATTCATTTCAGTTAATTTTTTAAATTAAGATTTAAATGTTAAATAGTTGTTAGTACTCAAAATAATGTTATTTACCTCAAAATGCAAATTTAAATGCAATTAGCTTCTTCACCGTCAATAATAAGTTCGTTGTTGAAGTTTTTGCAGCCGTTAACGTGACAGGGACAGTACGCACATAACAAAGTTTCGCTTAAATTACAAACGCAACATTTTTCAAACATAAATGTTGACACTTGCATGGGAACATCAGATTTTTTTCAAACGGACTGTTTCATTAGAACATGTCATATGTTACCTTCAGAATCTGTAGCATAGCCAAATCTCAACAAATCAAGTGGCTCAAAAATTGCATTTAATGAATTTTCCCAAACACCAAGTTGAGCTAATACTCGGATTACATGAAGTCGAAAACTATCAGAAGTGCAGGGTAGAGAACCAATATTATTTAAAAATCAAATAGCCGAAGCTATTATTTGTTCTTTTACAGAGAAATTCTCCATCTAGATATCATATTCTGAAAATTGAAAAATTACACCTGGATACGAGAATTGAACCCGGGACCTTTGGCTTAGTACGCCAATGCTCTGCCACTGAACTATCCAGGAGTCATTCCGTGCCCAGGGTTATTCTCCACTCATATTTTAAGGCAGAGTCTATGATGGGCGAGCGGAAATCGTCGGCTTTATTCACGAGCTATCAGATAACGCAGCCATCTTCGATTTGGTAGTTGGCTTCTGCCTTAAAATATGAGTGGAGAATGACCCTGGGCACGGGACGACTCCTGGATAGCTCAGTGGCAGAGCATTGCTCTACTAACCCGAAGGTCCCGGGTTTGATTCCCGTGTCGAGGTGTCATTTTTCAATTTTCAGAATATTATTTAAGACGTTAGGGTTGGCCCAAAATAAAATGTGTCTACTTGCATCACAAGTTTGTCCAGGCTTATTGACATGCTGTAGATATAACACCTCAAGTTCTTTTAGTTGATTTTATACATAGGTATTTAAGAGAATTAAGTGTCGATATTTACTGTTTGATTTGAAGATTTTAGGGCTCTATCTTTTTGTACCCAGTTTACTTGTTATGTCACACCCTGTCAGAGTATGTAACGCCGGCAGAACTCCACTAGCTGCATCCCCATAATACTCCGAAGCAATGTGGCACCCAAGACATCTTATATTTTCACTGACCCCGGCAATTATCAAAACGTCAATACAACCAACAGCTATGAATGATTCCAAAATCGAATTCTAAGCATGAAAACGTCAATGTCTGGACTGTGAATAACAATAACGCATGAATAGTTATGTTGAACAGCTTCGTAAGCATGAAAGAACATTCTGGAATCAGCCTCAAAGTGATAACTTGCAAAATGTGTTACCCTGGAAACATGTTCATCGTTTTTCTCAGAGCATTTGGTTCCATTCAAAAACTATCCACCAATAACAAGAGGACAGCCTTTTGGAACCTAATTCTATAAAATGAAATTCCATAGGAACAGATATTAAAGGGTTTTGTTTTCCCTACTGTGTAGGTATCCATACTACTATTTTGTAAGTTGTGTGTTCTCTCCTTTTATTCTCACATTTAATGATTCTTCTTCATTTGATCTCTCTCGCTATTCAAATTTTATGGATGATTTAACGTACGTGTCAAAAACTACGTCAATGCGTATAGCAAAATTCTGTTGCAATTATTTCTTATTTTGTCCAATTGAAAACTTGCTAAATCCCCAGATGTTTTAGTCTTCGAAAGGACCACAAACGGTACTGAATGTTTAAGTGCCATTCCATCCATAAAGTGCACTTCTTCCTGAATAAGAGGAAATATATTCATATTTCTTGTGAAATTGCTCTCTACTGCAATTTCGTTAATCGATTTTGTTTTCTTGCTTTTTTTGAGAATGCAAGACCAAGGACCATGAAATACCGAGGTGGGGGGATAAAACATTGCTGATGCTTTACCAACTCTGCAGTAATAGTGTTTCTCTGTATAGCTAAAAGAAAGTCATAATGTAGATCGTTATTTTCTATAAAGCTCCTTTTTTCTGGTTAGCTTTCTTATTTGATTATGTTGCTGAGTATGTGAAAGAATTAATAGCAATTTGTTTTGGAGGAGAAAAAAGTTTCGTTTTGTCAACTAAATGCTCTGTTTAAACATTTTCATACCTACATTTCTTTACTGATAGCTTGCACCCTGAGCAAGAATGATGTTGCTTCTTCTCTATTTACTACTAAGCCATTAACAATGTTACGTAAATCATTTGTTTAGCTGATTATCGTTTTCAAAAGGGAATATGATAATAGTGGCATATCACCTTCATTTCTAACTCTTACATGTGTGCCTTATTCACTGTGCGAATATTCGTCTATGTCAGCAATGTGATCTGAGATCAAATCATAGTATTCTAGCAGTTTCATGCAATGACGATTTACTGTGATAATGTAGACACCATTTGTTTGTCGCTTGAATATTACTGAATATTCCTGTCCAGCCACCAATAACTTCGTAAGAAAGGATACGTATTTGTTCAAAGGCGTGATCACTAGTAACACAATTAAATTTTCCATTCTTCCGTTTTACTGTAAAATTACCTTGTTTAAAAGCATTCAAGACTTTCTCAGGAAATTGAGACATAATATCTATATAAGATGACTCCACGGACATAATTGTAGTTATTTTACATTTTACTTTCCCATTTTTCCTTTAGATTTACTTTAATTATAAAATTCAACTGCAAAAAAATATATATATAGCCCTACCTAATAGGAACACAATTAAATTTTGTTTTAGCTTGATACGCTGAACTAGTCGGAAGTTATAGTGGAAACAAAATTCAACCCCAGGCGCGCTATTCACCCCCTCCCCCAAGGGTTGTCGACCACCCCCGGAATTTACAACATCACTTTTCATAATCAACTGGGTCCCCATAACATGGATCAGAAGTCAAATTTTGTTATACTTAAATGCATACTCAATGTAAGATAGCGCCTAGTCTAATAAAGAATCTTCGGGATTGAAAAATTGTAAAGGTGAAGGATATGAGTTGTTTTCTAATCCACCTTGTTGTTATTTGCAGATTACCCTGTTCTGACTGTGACACTGTCAACTCTCGGTATGAGACTGAATATCCTCACTCCCTCGGACGTCGAAGTTCTACTAGAGAATCCTCAGTACTATACGGTCGGAGTTGTAGTGGATATAAGATGCAATGGCACGCAACAGCTTTTACAAATGGTACACTTGGCATAGCACGTATGCCCGTTTACACAGGGACTATAAATGCACATGTAAACATGAAATTTGCACCAGCAGATTAAACCATAAACTAATCGCAAGGGAAATAATGAAGAGATTTAGTTATAATTAGTAATTATCTTAGAGGATAATGATGAAGGAACATCCTAAAGAAAAAGGGGACGCTTGCTTCCCCTCTACTTCCTTTACGAGTGCACCCATTTGGGAGGGGTGGATTTCTTAGACCAATAGGGGACGCTTGCCTCATCTCTACTGCCTTTACCAGTGCACCCATTTGGGACGTGGTGAATATCCTTCCCTTGCCGTTATTTCGTACATTCCTGAATTCATTCTTGTATATTCTCCTTATTTGGCAAACTTATACAAAGAGTTTTAAACTTTAGTGAAAAATATCTTCTTGAATCATAGCAGCACATGGAACTGTGATTATTAATGTGTGTAGAAGACTCTTATCTGCAGCATCTCCCACAAAATTAATATTTGTTTTATTTTGAGAGATAAAAATTATATTTATTTAACTAATTCACATCCGTCTTGGTGGCGTAGTTAGTCAACGCGATTGTTTCGTGTTGAGATAGACTGCCGAGGACGGGGAGATGAATGTTTTAAACTAGGTCGAGTGAAAGGGGAAAGTGGATTTTCCTAAATGGTTTTACACTCTCCCTCCACGCAAATGCGGGTTCATTTCCTATAAATTCAACTTTCCCAATTCCTAAACCATTATAATAATTATTGCTTAAGCGTATAACCCGAACGGGTAGTAAGACGTGGTGCTAAATAATAAATAAATAATATAAATAAAAATTAATTCATGTGTATCTCCAACTGATAAGTGATGAAAATCCACGGGATCACATGAGAGCTGAATGAAATTCTCTTAAGTGAATAATTACAATCTGGACATGGAATCGAACCCAGGACCTTTGTACACTAATGCTCTAACACTGAGCCATCCTGGTTCGTATTGTATCCAAGACCATCCTTCACCAGTTGTTAGTGTGATGTGTCTATAATATTTGATAAATGATGAAAGTATCGGGCACTCAGAGAGAGCTATTAACAATCACGCGTGTGAAGACAAAAGTCCCAGGTTCGATTCCTGTGTCCACTTTGTCATTATTCACTTAATTGAGTGAGCTTTATTTTAGTTAACCAATGTTACTGAAAAGGAGCAAGATTATCTTGACAGGCACGTCATTATCATCATAGCAAAGTAAATGTTTTAAGACAATGCTAATTAAATGAATTAAAAGACATCAACGTATTTCAAGTTGGCTTAGCATTAAGAACTTATAAAATAAAGAGTTTACTCCTATGATTATTTTTTCAGGCATCAGAAGAAAAACTTTTTAATAATATGCATTTTTGGCTGATGTTAGATGAAAATGCGTTTTCTGTTTCTCAAAACAATAATTTTTATAATAAATATGATATGTCAGCGGAAATTGTGGCCAAGAAGAAGCTTATCGAGGAACAATTATTTCTTAATAAAAGGTATTGCATAGTATAATTAAATGTAATATTAATAAGTTTAGTTTATAGTCTAAAACTTATTTGATTGTAGTGGTTTATAGTTTATTTTAAAATATATTCAAAATTTATCATTTTCTCAGTAGAAATAAACAACCTAGAAATAGTTATGGTTGCCTTACTTATTATATCGTATTAGGAACAGGAAAGTTATTTGCTGCACTTACAAAATTACGCAAATTATCCCTCTCTTGAGCTAGTTCCATCCTGTCCCCCTCATTACATCCTATCCCTATCTTGAGCCAGTTCTATCCTGTCCACCTCATTAGAGCCTATCCCTATATTGAGCTAGCTCCATCCTGTCCACCTCATTACACCCTATCCCTATCTTGAGCTTAGCTCTATCCTGTCCACCTCATTACACCCTATCCCTATCTTGAGATAGTTCTATTCAGTCCACCTCATTACACCCTATCCCTGTCTTGAGCTAGATCTATCCTGTCAACCTCATTAGACTCTATCTCTATATTGAGCTAGCTCTATCTTGTCCACCTCGTTACACCCTATCCCTATCTTGAGCTAGTTCTATCCAATCCATCTCATTACACTCTATCCCTATCTTGAGATAGTCTTATTCAGTCTACCTCATTTACACCCTATCCCTATCTTGAGCTAGTTCAATCCTGTCCACCTCATTACACCCTATCCCTATCTTGATATAGTTCTATTCAGTCCACCTCATTACATCCTATCCCCATCTTGAGCTAGTTCAATCCTGTCCACCTCACTACATCATATCCCTATCTTGAGCTAGTTCCATCCTTTCCACATCATTACACCCCACGCCTTCCTTCTACCCGGTCGGTATTGCTGGAATGAACCAAGACATTGCTACCTACTATATTTCACAAGATAACCCCTCCTGCCTTAAAGTTAAATTCCCTGCCGTAATCTAATGAACTCAAAAATTCTTAATCATTTTCATTGTAGAATGAGTTTAAAGGGAGAACTATTACCATGACTGACTATATCATGGCCATGTATTATAGCTCACACCATAGTGGAAGGTATCAGATACATTCCAGGGTAAAAAAAGTTTGCATTAAAATAATTATATAGGCCTATATATATTATTTGAATGTGAACTAAATATTTGTGATAATGAAAGCGGGAGCGGGGTTTGTTAGCATACCAGCTATGAATCTCTTTACAGGTGGATTGTGCTCTAAAACACGTGTTCACATTAAAGTCTATAAGAAATAGAGGCGAGTTATTTGTTTTTCAGCGATGCAGGTGTGGTCTGGGAACAGATTGATGCTACTTCACTACTCCCACAAAATGGTTGGGTCTTGATCGGTGTCCTTGAAGTCCTCCTGGACAGTCAGATGACCTGGGTCACCTCAAAGCATACCGCATTCTTCCTACTAGATCTGTACAAGCCCTCCATCAGACAACCTCTCAATGTGACCCTCACGGCTATGGCTTCCCTCGCTCCAGGACGAGAAGTTAAGATGTGGTGGAGAGAGATGGAGATACCTTCCAGGCGACGCAAGAACCTCAACGGGGAGCTCAAGATGACAGGGATGGTGGTAGGCTCAAAACTATATCATATTCTACGTGCGTCGAGTCATCAGAAAGATGTTTCAGTGAACATGAATTGACTAAAGTTTTTCTAAATTCAATAACTAGGCTTACACCATTTACAAAAATTAGTAATACATAGAATATTATTTATTTTGTACAGCTGTAAAACAAGTCATTTTTACTGATTTAATATTAGTTTTGGCTGAATTAGTGGTATTTATAATAACATGCAGTTGAAATTGATGAGATTTGTTTTAAGTACTATTCGAATAGTTATATTTATGTTGTTTGCAATATGAATGCACATCCGAATTTGAGGCTAGATAATATATTACATGGTGACCTGGCGGTATAGGGGTTAAGGTGTCAGACTTCTATGCTGGCGGCCGGGGTTCAATCCTCGGTCCCGGCAAATATTTATCTGATTACCAAACCCTTCCTTCACCTTTGACAAGACATCTTGTGAATGTGAGGAATGCCAGGCCTCCACCGTGGTTTGGATTCCACGTTAAACTGTAGGTCCTTCATTTCATCTCATAATCGCCCTACCATTACACATTAGCGTAAGTGCGTATAGCCCGAACGGGTAGTAAGACGCGGTCCTAATAGTAATAATAATAATAATAATAATAATATATTACATGTTTAAGAGTTAGATCGAGGATGCAAAAGGAGAAGAATAGATTAAAACAGCCCTAAACATTAAAAAAAAAGTGTGAGGTATTTAAAAGAAGCAACCGGTGGATCAGATTTAAAATATTGCCATTGCCTATTAAATTTGGTAGAATCTGATAATCGGCCACAATAACTTTAGAAGACATTCTTGAATTTCATTCAAAGCTTTATATTAGCGAGGGCCAAGTTAAAAAGGATTAGTTTTTACTAAACCATTATTTAGGCTAGCAACCCAGATAATCGTGTGGCTGAGGAAGAGGAGACAAACCATGAGGAGTATATTTCCATTGTCTATTACACACACTGAAAGTGGTGAGCATTCTACACACAGCGTGTCCTGTGATAGCTTAAGTTATTTGGCCAAAACATTTCAATTTATTGGACAAATTCCAAAAGAGAACCATGGAGTCAGACGGAAGAGTGAAAGAGATTAAAGAATCAGTTCAATCAAAAGTGATATCCTAAAATATCAATGAGAGGAATCTCATTATGCCCGTATAAAATGCTCTCGCTAATACCTAACACCAAATTTGAAAATGTAAAGAGACTGGAAAAGTTTTGTAAATAACGTATGCAAAAGGTCATGTATAGTTGCTCCCTATCAAATTATCAGTAGTTTTTTTTAAACTATCTTTTCAATATATCATTTAGAAACCCTTGCGTAGACACGTCTTTAACAGGGGATCATGTGATTTTGAGGGGAAAGAGAAAATTATAGAGTAAGGTGAAACACTCCATTATACAAAGATAAACTCCACCATAGCCACCAAACTTAGAGGTAGATACGTGTCTAGTTAGAGTATGATGAGAGACTCCCTACAGACAAAGATAAACTCTAACATAACCACCAAATTGAGAGAAAGATACGACTCTAGGTAGAGTATGATGAGAGACTCCCAACAGACAAAGATAAACTCTAACATAACCACCAAATTGAGAGGAAGATACGACTCTAGGTAGAGTATGATGAGAGACTCCCAACAGACAAAGATAAACTCTAACATAACCACCAAATTGAGAGAAAGATACGACTCTAGGTAGAGTATGATGAGAGACTCCCTACAGACAAAGATAAACTCTAACATAACCACCAAAATGAGAAGAAGATACGTCTCTAGGTAGAGTATGATGAGAGACTCCCTACAGACAGAGATAAACACTAACATAACCACCAAAATGAGAAGAAGATACGTCTCTAGGTAGAGTATGATGAGAAACTCCCTACAGACAGAGATAAACACTAACATAACCACCAAATTGAGGGGGAGATACGTCTCTAGGTAGAGTATGATGAGAGACTCCCTACAGACAAAGATAAAATCCACCATAACCACCAAAATGAGAAGAAGATACGTCTCTACGTAGAGTATGATGAGAGACTCCCTACAGACAAAGATAAAATCCACCATAACCACCAAAATGAGAAGAAGATACGTCTCTACGTAGAGTATGATGAGAGACTCCCTACAGACAAAGATAAAATCCACCATAACCACCAAAATGAGAAGAAGATACGTCTCTACGTAGAGTATGATGAGAGACTCCCTACAGACAAAGATAAAATCCACCATAACCACCAAAATGAGAAGAAGATACGTCTCTACGTAGAGTATGATGAGAGACTCCCTACAGACAAAGATAAAATCCACCATAACCACCAAAATGAGAAGAAGATACGTCTCTACGTAGAGTATGATGAGAGACTCCCTACAGACAAAGATAAAATCCACCATAACCACCAAAATGAGAAGAAGATACGTCTCTACGTAGAGTATGATGAGAGACTCCCTACAGACAAAGATAAAATCCACCATAACCACCAAAATGAGAAGAAGATACGTCTCTACGTAGAGTATGATGAGAGACTCCCTACAGACAGAGATAAAATCCACCATAACCACCAAAATGAGAAGAAGATACGTCTCTAGGTAGAGTATGATGAGAAACTCCCTACAGACAGAGATAAACACTAACATAACCACCAAATTGAGGGGAAGATACGACTCTAGGTAGAGTATGATGAAAGACTCCCTAAAGACCAAGATAAACTCTAACATAACCACCAAAATGAGAAGAAGATACGTCTCTAGGTAGAGTATGCTGAGAGACTCCCTACAGACAGAGATAAACACTAA
Organism: Timema poppense; assembly: GCA_902141375.1. Lineage (NCBI taxonomy): Eukaryota > Metazoa > Arthropoda > Insecta > Phasmatodea > Timematidae > Timema > Timema poppense. The sequence continues at coordinate 8,257 of CABFOV010006366.1, read as the reverse complement.
CATAACCACCAAATTGAGGGGAAGATACGACTCTAGGTAGGGTATGATGAGAGACTCCCTATAGACAGAGATAAACACTAACATAACCACAAAATTGAGAGGAAGATACGACTCTAGGTAGAGTATGATGAGAGACTCCCTACAGACAGAGATAAACACTAACATAACCACCAAATTGAGAGGAAGATACGACTCTAGGTAGAGTATGATGAGAGAATCCCTACAGACAGAGATAAACACTAACATAACCACAAAATTGAGAGTGAGTAAGAGTTGGATTTACAGGAAATGTAAAGGATCTTAATACTAGGTTTCATTTCGTCAAACAAAAACAATATATATATATATATTATTATTATTATTATTTGTTGGTATCAAGCTTAACAGGAATGTTCTTCTGTCGTGGCCGGTTTTCATCTGACCACCATTGATGCTTCTTCAATTTTACTTTCATGGAGCTGATGAGGTCATGAGTTTCATCACTCCTGGTCAATGCCATATTTTCTGGGGTTGTAATTATTGTTGTAAATTCTGGCAGAATGTATACATTTATTCTAGGCAACGTGTGGGTTTCCCCCTTTATAGGTAACTGATTTTGTTCATCTTCATCAACTTTCTCCAGACTGTAGTCTCCTCTACCTTTCCACCATGTTTCCTCCTTTAATTACTTCCATTCTTCTCCTCTAAATTGTACACTTTTTATTATCTGCTCTTCCCATCTCTTTCTTGGCCTCCCTTGCTATCTTTTTCCTACATACTTCATTGCCATCTTTGACATCCTCTTCTTTTCAATCTTCATTACACGTCCATACCATCTCAGTCTTGCTTCTTCTACTAGCTCATGTACTTCTTGTACCTCAACTCTTCCACGGATAGCTTGATTCCTAATCCCGTTTCTTCTCGTGACAGTTAACATTCTCCTCACAAACTTCATTCCTATGGCCTCCACTTTCCTTGTCTCTAATGCATTTAATGTTCTTGTTAGCTAGGACTGACTTTGTAAATATTGTAAACTAGATTTCTTAACCCGGTGATCAGAAATACGAGGTGGAGTGTAAATTCCAAAGCCATTTTGGAACGCCTTCAGTCTCAACATTAGCATACGGTATTTTATGAACATAAAACAAATCAGTTGTTTTCTCCAACAGGCTTGTAAGTTTGAGGTGGTATGTGTTATTAATATTATAATTTTGAAATAATACTTGAGAATTTAAATTAGTTTATTGGTTTTAAGTTATTTTACATTATTTTAGCTACGAGTCATAAACCAGTTTGAGACCAGAGGGAGTTTGGGGTTACAATACCCTAACCACTGAAGGCCAATAAATCGCTCGAATATTGAATACATTTAAAATATATTTGGAGTTTCCTTAACAGAGTTAAAGGTTCAAATAATATAATTCGTTATATAAACGATTATTTCCCCCCTGTATGGTAGCTAAAGTTAATAATCACTCGATTAGGTATAATTTATACGCTGATCTTTAATTTGTGAAAATAAAGTTCAAGGAAATTCATAAAGTGTTTTATTTCTTTGAATAAACTTTTGACGACGTTTTTTTATTTAAATATTATTTATTTTTTTAGCACCTCAACTACCAGTTCAGGCTACACGCATATATACTAGTTATATTAATGTTTTAGGAATAAGAAATGTTGAATTTAAAGGAAGTGTACCCGAATTTGCATGGAGGAAGAGTGGAAACCCATCCAGGAAAAACCACCTTCAGTACACTCGATCGAGATTCAAATCCCAATCTCACTGCCATTGGCAGTCTAGTCTTTTGCGAGAGTGATGCTTTAGACTTTAGAGTCTAGACCATGCGGGTATTATCTAATTAAAGTTTTCAAGTGTATATAAAGCCAACTAAATTTATGAGAAATTAATGTTTTGAGTAAATATTTATCATCTTAGTAAATATTGTTTATAATAAAGTCGTGTTCCCAATTTGAATTCCGGTCAGGTAAAAGTTACTTAGTCCTAAAGTGGTGTGAAATCAAGACATGTGATACGAGGGGCTATGAATTTTATATGTGTTAAATCTCATCTTGAGTTGAAGGTCTCAAACACAATAACTTATCTAAACACCAGGATTATGTATATTAGTTCAATAGCCTTGATTTTATCTTAATTTTAATTCAGCTTAAACAATAAATAATGTAGTATTAGTACAGTAAAGTAAATCAAGATTTGTGGTGGAGGGTTTAATCCCTGTGAGCCTAGATCTATGTAATAATTGTTCGTGGTCTCCATAGATGTTTTTCAAGGGAACGGTCATGAGAGAAATAAGGGTCGCCTGAAAAGATCTAGAGCTAAACTTTGGTTAAACTATTTATAAGCCTTAATATTAAAATAGCTATGTCCTTGTGAGTATATTTTTTTTAGATTTTATATCCTGAACATTTCAATGACATGGAGGACATGGAAGATCCTACAAAGAGACATATTGACACCTGGACCAAGATTACCTACCCGGTATTTCAGAACCTCGCCCAAGATATGAACTTTAGGTAATTACACAAATATTTATAAACAGCAACGTTATCATTTATACGCAAAAGTCTAAGAGTATTATATTAGTTTCATGAATACTGGCATGTTCAGGACATAAATATGAGTTTGTTGGTAGCATGTAAATCTGATTAAGTGAATTAATTTAATATAGCCAGTTATATTTCATCTTTATAATTGGTAAGAATTTATTAGATGAAATTAAGATAATATTATCAATAACTGCAAATAACTACAATGAAGTCTTGTGAAAAATACATCCGGTCCCTGTAACAAAATTATTGGCTACAACGGTTGGCGTTCCCACCAAAGGTGTATTTGCTTGAAATATTATACAACGCTCTTAAGGAGATTGGCGCTTTTCATTTGGCATAGAAATGCAGAGCTATGGGAACAAATGGTTATCTTCAAGAATTTTTATTATTTTGCAATTTTCTTTTCGGAAACAGTTTGTTCTAGAATAGAAGCATGTTGGCCAAGTTATACATACTTTTTTAATACACACCTCCTCTATAATTTTAACAATGATCAAATATCGATAAAATTGACATTTGTCATTAGAAAACTATCAGCTTAGTAACAAAAAATTAGAAAATATAACAATTAATAACTATCGATACATTATCTTAGAGGGGGTATTAAAAATATTATCTATAAAACTGATATTTCCAAACATATGATTTTTCCGCAAGACCTGTCCAGTAGCTAGCGCCATGCTTTCATCCTACCACCCACCATCCCACAAAGTAGGTTTTAGACTTGCGATTGACAGGGCCCAGAGCCTTAACAAATTAATAGAATTTTTGTAGTTAAACCCTCGTTCCCTTCCTTCCTACAGAGGTGCACCGTTGACTCAAAATTGTATTATTTTGACTATTTTGCGTTTAAAATGGAAGGCCACCAACTATCCGTAAGTTCAAACAGTTTGTGACCGCACGTTATCCAGGAATCCGAGGGTAGCCGGCCAATAGTGACACCCGGTTACACTACGTCAATGTGTTTGTGCTTGATACTGGTTGTTACCTCCCAGCATGAATGTGAGCCACGTCGACAGCTACGGATGGCAGGTCAACGGTTCGTTTGACGGTTTGGTGGGCCTCGTGCAACGCGGAGAGATTGAGATCCTGGCCTCTGCAGTGTTCATCAGGGCAGACAGGATGGTCCTGTTAAACTTCGCGGCGGAGACTTTCAGTCTCAGGTAAGGAACACCATTTCTTAATATATCATTAGTGAGTACGTACTGCATCTTACTAACCGTCCGGGCTATCCGCATATTCACACTAATGGGATAGGGATGCCCAGCGATACGGGCTAACTAACTATATTTTATTAAGAAAGTCTTTGGGATACTGAAAACAATGACGTACTAAGCCAAATGTTCAAGGTTTTTCTCTCGAGTATATTTAAAAATAAACAAATAATTTCGTTTTATATATTTTTCTATTTTACCCAAAAAATAATTAATTTTATTTACCTTGACTCTGAAATGACGATAAAATATGTCAATGTTAAATTAAATATTTGACTTTCTAAATACAAAGCCAACAGCATAATTATTGTTTCATATTGCCTTTCTACTGATGAATTAAGCTGAACATTTATGGGCTTGATTTTCCGAAGGTTACAATGAACCCGATTGTTTTTTGCCATGATTTCAAGGATTTTTTAAATACAATTCATATCCTTAAGGGCACTTTCCATGGCAAAAACAGTAACATTTCTTCTACAAATTAATATTGTTGATAAATATTCTAGTTAAAATTGCCAATGCATGGTCTGATTCTAGAATTTAAGCAAAATACTGACACGTTATTTCATACTATGCTTTTACAAAACATTAAAGTGACGGGTTATAGCAAAGTGCGAAATTTACCTGAGAGAGAGCGTGGATAAGTGTATAAAAAACAAAATAAAATAAAATAATTCAATCACGATGGGTTTAGGGGTGTGTGCAGACATATTAATCTTCGGAGAACCACCAATGAACCACGTGCGATAAGAGTATATGCTATTATATCAGATTTGGGATGTTTGTGGAATTTTCTAGGTCAAACACATAGTTCCCAACCCCCTGGATGAGAGGTTTGGTCAAATCCAATACCTGTTCATATAGGAAATTTGAAAGTTTCCGAAAGTGATCCTTGATAGTTTAAGTTTATAAAACTCTGTCATAGTTCTACTGGCACTCCAAACATTGTTCCAATAAATATAGTAATGAATATATTAGACATTGACAATAATCATACCTGAATCTCACTTATATGTATGATAGCCTTCTAGGTACCTAGCTGTCAAACCAAAGTATACCAACTTATATATTATACATTATAAAATAAATCTCGATGCGTCAATGCAGGCATGTCAATATAGAGCTTCGGAGCCGGGGGTAGCGCTGGGTTGGGAAATCAGGAGTTTGAGTCGAGCTCGCCCTAGTGGCGACTGCCCTGACCCTGATGGGACAAGAGGCTTCCCCTCTCTTCCAGGGGTTGTTTCTCCCCTGATAATCCTGTCAGAGTATCTCCTCGTGGCGGCCCATGAACAAGGTCCGGAGTATCTAACCTCAAGGCCCGCTCAATCTCTGTTGAGGTATTTGTGCATGAATGAATGTCACACACTTAGCGGTTGGTAACTAATACCTTCCGGGAAAGGTGATCATTAGGCCACCTTCACGAGGTCCCCGCTGAGCAACTCAGGTTGAAAGCTCTTAGGAGTGATTCCTGAGGCTAGGTACCTGACCTCCACAGAGGAGGGAATGCCCCAACGTAAGAAACCAGCACTCACAGAAAGAGGAGCCAACTCCTCCCGCCAAGGGAAGCTGTCCAAGGTGGTGGGGGAGGAGTTCCCAGCTGTCCAGTGATTACAGGGTCGATGGCAGGCACGGGGTCGTCTGTCCATAAAGTTCCCACTGCGCATGTATGTGCGTGGCTACGCTCGAAGGACACAGCCATGATGTGCTAAAGGAGCCTCGCAAGAGGTGTTTGTTCCCTGAATTGAAAGTTGAGTTTTCACCTTGAAAATTCTCACACTTATGTTAGTTGTCAGACTAGTGACGTATGGTATCCCTAAATGACCTAAAGAACCACAATTAAAATGTAATATACTGTGATGGCCTCATTAAAAAAATAATGTAGTATTTTCAGATGAAATACCTAAAACTTAGAATATTTTTATTACAAAAGAAAACCTAAAGATTGTGTAAAAAAACAAACCCCATCAGATGATCAAGCGTGCGCTGGTTCACAAGAGCTGATACCTGGAGCTGCTAAGAGCTTACTAGAGTCGCAATGCCGCTCACTAGAGCCGCTAAGAGCTTACTAGAATCACGATGCAGCTCACTAGAGCCACTATGTAGCTCACTACAGTCGCGATGCTGGTCACTAGAGTCACAATGCAGCTTACTAGAGTCGCAATGAAGCTTATTAAATCCACGATGCAAGTCACTATAGTTGCAATTCAGCTCACTAGAATCTCAATGCAGCTTATTAAAGCCACGATGCAAGTCACTATAGTTGCAATGCAGCTCACTAGAATCTCAATGCAGCTTATTAAAGCCACGATGCAAGTCACTATAGTCGCGATGCAGATAACTAGAGCTGAGATACAACTCATTAAGCCACGATGTAGCTCATTGGAGCGTATAAGAAAATACAGCGGCTTGTCGATACTCTACAATGTAAGAACCAGAAGAAGTTAGCATTTTAACGCTTGCTGTTCAAATTATAAAAATAAAAATAAATAGAAAATAGTTGATGGACCCTATGCTAATTTTAAGAATTATTAATGAAAATGACCGTTTCTACACACTGTTTAATAAACATAGAAAATACGATTTAAAGTTTTTTAATAATTTCCGTATGTCAATAACATCTTTTGATGAACTATATATTATTGTAAATTGTCCGCACTAGAAGAGATATAATGGCATTTCCAAACATCTAAAGGTTTTTAACGCCCTTACTAGGGTCATTGCAGCTGTTGTCCACGGTATTGACACTAACAAAATGTTATTTAATACTTTGTTTTGCACTGAGACTGGTATGTTTTTATCCATAAAGTGCAACTTGAAACAAGGCTATTTCCATACTAAGATCCAGCTAACAGGGTGCTCGTCTGAAAGACTCCATAAAACAATGTCCTATTGATAGCTCCAGCTCACGGGATGCCCGTGTAAAAGGGGCCTAACCCTTTATCTTTTCACAGAATTATTTTAACTTTCAATCAAGCATTATTTTAATAAATTGCTCATATGTGAAAGAATTTGAATTTGATAAAATTATGTGTGCCAAGGATATTCCCAAATGTGTTATTTCTAAAACTTTTATAAAAATAATAATTGGCGGTTTAAGTTCACTGACAAAACTAATGGACCTGTTGTAAGTCAGAACACCTAATAATATTATTAATAATAATAATAAAAATAGTATATTGGTTCATCGTAAGATCTGTGGGCCTTATTTAGGCATGGATTGGGCCGGATGTGGCTCACGGGCTGCTAGTTTGATATTTTGATATGACTGTACAAATGTATTTAGAACTCAGTACATTAATATGCGTTGTTTGAGTTTATCTAGATTGCTTATACGTGTGATAATAACCGGTAATAATCACTCATTCAATAAAATATGTAAATTTATTTTTGTCGATTCCAACTCAATAATGGGTAGTTTAAAATTATGATTGCTTCTTTGTTTTGAATCAAACTCATCCTGTTGTTGATATATTTGTTTCCAGTCCCCTAGTAATCTTTCGCCAGCCCTCTCTGTCAACTGTCACGAACATCTTTGTGCTACCATTCAATAGCCAGGTGTGGCTCAGTTGTGCGGGATTGTTTCTCATCGCAACGGTGACCTTAGGAATACAACTCAAGCTGACAAACAGGCACTTCTTGGAGAGGGAGATGAAACACGTCACAAGTGCAGATATAGCCACCTTCATGGTGTGCGCCGTGTGCCAGCAAGGTAACATCTACTATCATTATTATAAGGTCAACCTCACTGGTCTTGGGGTAAAGTGCTGACCTCAGAACCCGAGGTTTGTGGGTTCAAACCCAGCCGAAGTAGACGGATTTCTCTTGAGTGATAAAAATCCGTAGCACAACTTCCTTCGGAGTGGAAGTAATGCCGTCGGTTCCATGTCTATTGTGGCATGTAAAAGAACCCTGGAAGGTATGTGAAAATATCTTTCGCCACAAAATTGTTGGTCCCTTTCACTCTCGCTCATAAACATTTTCGTGTGTTCTTATAATCAGTTGGTTCAGAAGGTGCAAGTTAAATATATTTTTTTTAAAAACTATTAGAAAGGTAGAGTTAGATACATGGTATGTTCAATATCTCTTTGGTGTAAACAGTCAGCGAATTGGAGCGAACACCATTCGCTAGTGTTCGATCATGTTCTGTTCACATTCGCTGATGACCCGTCTACTGTCGGTATTTGGGCGAATCATCAAAGGAGATTCATGCTCTCCCATATTCGCTGTTCGTACCGGTATAAACCTGTGGGATCACATTCGGGATTCTCATCATACAAAATGTCAAATACTGTAGTTTGTTTTGAATAACAAGTCTCTCTTGTAGCAATTTGAAACGTTTTAAGAGATAGCTGAGTTTGTAGGTCTTTGAATTTTAGAAAAAAAACCAATAAGCTACTGGTCTAAGGATTAAGGAGGGGTAAAACATTAATTAACAATAGTAACAATAATGGGAGACCCTCACCCCCCAGCCCCACTCTATAGAGCCTGACGGGGTA
>CABFOV010006365.1:0-35252 GCA_902141375.1 Timema poppense | reverse complement strand
TAAATCTTTGCCGGGACCGAGGATTGAACCCCGGCCGCCAGCACAGGAGTCTGACACCTTACCCCTAGACCGCCAGGTCACCTAAACTGCAATAAACACTTGCCTTTTCTTGCATGACCTTCCTTCCCATCTTCATTGAATTGAAAGAATTGTTTTATAAGACCGACACACTTCAAGTTAAACCAACTTCTACACTCATTATTGAGTCTGGATTATTTCACATGATTATTAAACATATTTCTTTGAATTTTGTAATAAATATAACTAGGGGTTTGCGGGCATCAATTTTTTCATTCAAGTTGATCCTCGAGCCAACATCTCATGAAGCTCCCGAGCTTTGAGTTGAGTCGAGCTTGGGTTTAATAAATATATCGGGTGACCTGGCAATCTAAGGGTAAGATGTCAAACTTCTGTGCTGGGGTCCGGGGTTCAATCCTAGGTCCCGGCACAGATTTATCAGATTACCAAACTTTCCTTCACCTCTGACAAGACATCTTGTGAATGTGTGGAACGCCAGGCCTCCCCCGTGGTTCGGATCCCACGTTAAACTGTAGGTCCTCCATTTCATTTCACAATCACCCTACCATTACACATTAGCGTGAGTGCATATAACCCGAATGGGTAGTAAGACAATGCAATAATAATGATAACGATAAATTATTAGTTTGAGACTTAATTATGTATATAAAAACATATATATATATATATATAAAGTTGTGAAAAAAAATGCTTTAAATCATTGGAAAAAAACCCACAATAATAGTGAATAAATTTTAAGAGATTTTTAAGACCTCTGGCTCTATCTGCATGACCTAACTAAACTAGTTGCTACTCTGCTACTCATGGGACGAATATTAATGTTCAATCCAGTCCGTAAACTCTTCTTTCTATCTCATTGACTTCACGGCAAATGTTAACTGTCGGTACTCTCCAAATTTTGGTTTTGCTCTTCCTAAACTAACTATTCTCTTCTTTGCTTACCAGTCTTCACCTTGCCAGCATGGCAGCGAATGTATCGACGGCATCAACAGCTACTCGTGCAACTGTACTGACACGGGCTTTGAGGGCGCCCACTGTGAACTCAACATAGACGACTGCGTGAGCAACCCATGCACTCATGGCGCCCGGTGCATCGACGGCATAAAGGATTACTTCTGCGAGTGTTTTGCTGGCTATGAGGGTTAGTAACTTCAACTCATTTGGTATCTTTTACGGTACATTAGAGGTGTGCAAAGTTTTGGAACAAACCTCAACTTTGACTTTGCTTCGAAAAAAATTCATTGATCGACGATTACAAAGCTTCACCAATAAAAATATTGACAGCTAAGAAACTCAATGTATGGTCATTTAATCGCATTTTGAACGGCTAAAAATATATAAGCATGCAAAAAATATCTAAAGTAAATAAATTCTAAGTTGTCATAATAACTGAAGTTATTATAATAAAACAAAGTACTACAAAAATAAATTGTTCAGTGAAACATTTTCCAAATACATTTTAGGGCATAAAGATATATAATTAACAACAATATAATAATTTTTAAAGCATAAAACAACTAAAATAAAAAAATAAATAATCTGGTTTAGAGAATATCTCATATATTTGATTTGAATTTGCTTTGAATTAAAAAAAAAGTGGACCTCACATACCTTTATGGTACAAAAAAACTCATTATTAAAGTGATTTTTGTAAGCCTGTCCTAATTCAAGATTTTCATTTTTGAATGAAATCTGCGATCTCTTCTAACTAACTTGAATCAAATATTTTAAAATGTTATTAGAATCAAATCTAAATTGATTATTTTGAAAATGGAAATGTTTTGAATTGAATTTAAATCAATTATTTCATAGTAAAAATGTTTTTAGTTTTAAGATTGTACTGTTAAAAAGTAAAATATCTTTCAGTTAAATGTTAACAAATTCAAAGCAAATAACTGGTTAAATTACACACATTTATTAATTATAATCAATAAAAATCAAGGTCAATAAATATGTTAAAATAATTATTAGATTTTAAATATTATGAGATTTGTATGTCAAATAATGGATCTGTTAATACCCTCTTTAAAAGTTTAATTATTATGTTTTGAAATGTCAAATCAAAGAAAAAACTTAACAAGGTTGGAATATTAGATTTTGAAAGTTCTCACAGGCTTAAATTCCTATATTTAGTTGTACACTCTGTTTAGCCTGAAAGGTAGCTGTATTATCTTGACTGGTTAGGCCATGACTATACTCTGTGGCATAGTGGAACCATTCAAGGTAAATTAAGGCTTCATTTTTTGTGTTGTTGTGTTTTTCCAGGGAAGAACTGCCAACAGGACATCAACGAGTGCGCCACCTTTCCCTGCAAGAACCACGGGACTTGTTTTGAACGCTCTAACCTGACGCTCTATGAGATGGCGGCGGCGGACGTGAATCACACACTCGTGTTGCCGGCCATGTTTTATCAAAACTTCAGCTATAACACAGCTAGTGGGTTAGTCTTTCACATTTCTACACCCCCCGCCCCCCAGCCCACCACAACCACCACTTGATGCTGATATGCTGCTTGGGAAACTCTTGTCATCTTAAAAAATTGCAACACACGCACAAACAGCTACTAAACAAAATAATGCAATGCGATGACTAATCACAATAGAATGGCGAGCTAAACAGTAGGATAATTAGGTGACCTGGCGATCTAGGGGTAAGGTGTCAGACTTCTGTGCTGGCGCCCGGGGTTCAATCCTCGGTCCCGGCACAGATTTATCTGATTACCGAACCCTTCCTTCACCTCTGACAAGACATCTTGTGAATTACCGTGGTTCGGATTCCACGTTAAACTGTAGGTCCTCTATTTCATCTCGCAATCACCCTACCATTACACATTAGCGTAAGTGTGTATAACCCGAACGGGTAGTAAGGCGCAGTGCTAATAATAATAATACAGTAGGATAATTGCTAGGTTTGCCGCTAAGAAACAACGCCTCCCGCACATCGGTAAGACATCATACATACAAATAGATACATTATGTAAACAAATTAATATGACAAAGGTACAAATGTATGAAGTCTGGGTGCCACTGACAAAAGCTATTTTGTTTGTCATGTCTATAACGTTATAAACAACAAATATAACACTTTTTGAGTAAACTATATTGATACAATTTTGTTCTTTTTTTTGTGATTTTCTTACTTTCCCAACTAGAAAAGTTATATAAATCATACCTTTTTACCACTTGTTAAAATTGTTATTTGAAGCAAAGGTCTTCATAATTATATTCAAGATACTCTTTTGAGATTTTTTTGAATCTTGAATCTCTTGAATACCATAAGATTCGAGGGATTCAAGAATCCCATCCCTAATATTAAATTATAGCTTATTTTATGAGGAGGATAGAAAAAGCTGTACGCTTACTGTTTGCGGTGTTTTAACAGACGAGATTTTCCACACAAGCGTTAATTATCAAACCTAGAGAGAAACAATTAATCAACTATGAGCCTACCTTTGTGAATGGTGACTGAGAATACTTGGAGGGGTGAGATGATAGCTGGGGCGCCCCAATCTTGTTTCTAGAGCACGTATTAATTATTTTACATGAGAGAGTTTCATGACTGTGTCCCGAGGCTAAAAGACGCTTGAACTCACAGTTTTTCTCGTTATACTAAGAAAACGCGTGGGATGAGTGAGCTTAGAGCCATCAGGGAAGAAGGGCTAATGCAGTGCTGACACCTAGTGTGAATGAATATAATAATAATAATAATTATTATTATTATTAGCACCGCGTCTTACTACCCGTTCGGGTTGTACGCACTTACGTTAATGTGTAATGGTAGGGTTATTGTGAGATGAAATGAAGGACCTACAGTTTAACGTGGAATCCGAACCACGGTGGAGGCCTGGCATTCCTCACATTCACAAGATGTCTTGTCAGAGGTGAAGGAAGGGTTTGGTAATCAGATAAATCTTTGCCGGGACCGAGGATTGAACCCCGGCCGCCAGCATAGAAGTCTGACACCTTACCCCTAGACCACCAGGTCACCGAATGAATATAATTAATTACACAAAGAATAGAGCACAGCTGGCTCAGTAGATATATTCATACTAAACTTTTTTTTTTTTGCTGTGCGTCTTACTGCCGGGTTATACTTCAGGTTATACACTTATGTACTAATTATGCTAATTGTCTTGGGTCTTAGGGATTAGGAAGGTTATAATTAGTGGAAATGTATACGCATTTGCGTGGAAGGGGAAAGGTAAACCATATTGGAAAATCATCCTCAGTACATCCGAACGAAATTCAAACTTCGATCTCCAAATTGTCGGCAGTCTAGTCCACTGCAAGAGTAGCGTGTTAGACCACGCAGCCAACGAAGTGGGTTTACACTTACTACTAAGAATTTCAAATTTGGTGCCTCAGCATTGTCAATTTTTAGCTCTTAAATCCCAGGAAATTTAAGTTCTGCCACCTAAACAAAACAGTGATTTTTCAGAAATGGGTAATTTTTAATTGTGACTTTCGTTAGCTTTCTGCCTTTAGCCTTCTACTGTTTCACTTTAGTACTGTCCGATTGGATCCACTGCCGTGTTATTTAAAAATGGATCCTTTGTCAAGTAAGCATTTGTGAATTGAAGATTTTCAATTTTCAATTTTTTTTTTTTAAGATTCCAAATAAGTTCTTGATCAAATGTAATGCTTTGGAAAATTATCAAATTAGAATAAAATATTTCTATCATTTTTTTTTTACAAATAAATCTAATTCACACTAGAAGCTAAATAACACTTTTTTTAGTCAAATAAAAAATTAAATGGGTTATTATTATAATAAATTTTCAAGTTTTTATGCTCAAGTCAAATAATGGTTTGATCTGTAAAAATAAATAGCAATTACAGCTAAATGGCTTGCTATAAAAACTTTAATTAGCTGAAAGTATTAATTTTAATAAAAGCAAATGTGGGATCTATTTTGGTTTAAAATTTCAAATTCAAATTGAGTTTTTCAAATACTAATATTTGTAGTTTTGACTCAAATATAAGTTGAAGTTAGATTTAAATTCAAAATTCCGAAGCTTCACACAGTCTTACTGTCATAATACCAAATGACCGTTGTTTTGTTTTAGGTTTGAGTGTGTATGCGTCCTTGGTACAGAAGGACTCGATTGTGGTATCGACATCAACGAGTGCGAGAGCAGCCCCTGTCTGTCCGGCAGCTGCATCAACCTGTTGGGAGCATTCAGGTGCGACTGTGGCCCGGGATTCTCCGGGAACTTCTGTGAGGTGGACATTGACGAGTGTGTCAGAGACACTCCTTGTGTGTATGGCTCTTGTTACGACCGCAGGTACGTAAACTTAGCTGGGGATCTTGCTTCCTTATTAAAATAAATTATAATCCTTTAATGATGATTAAAGTTGATCAAAAGGTAACTAGGCCTAATATGTTTGTTTATTTCACATGTTTATTTATAAACTTAACAAATTCCATCAACACTTTTAAAAATAACTAAAAGACAATAAAATTTTGATTGATTTAATTTTCAAACAGTAATATGAGTCTAGATTGCTTAATTTGGCTGGATTTTAACCGGTATTTTGCGAGGGCCGGTTGGGGTTGGTTAAAATTGAAAGCGAGATTGAAATGTATTTTAATTTACAGTTTAGGCCTATATTGTGTAATGTAGACCTATTTGTAACTAATTAAAATTTCCAACAATTTGCTAGGATTTGGATACGAGATTAGAAAATAAAATGTAGATTCGGATTCGAAATTCATATTCGAGAAATAGTGGATTCGACCCGTCTCTACTTTTTACACATGTTTTTAGAGAGTTTTTGCTGCATCATTTTGGTCACTGACGTTAGTCTATTGTGATAATAATTTAGTGTAGTAGTTTACCGAGTTTAGAATATTACGTGCTGCAGATCATGATTAAAAAAGCATCTTTTGGGCAAAATTGTAGCCATAGCTGTATTATTATTATTATTATTATTATTATTTAGCACCGCGTCTTACTACCCGTTCGGGTTATACGCTTTAAGTACTAATAACGCTAATGGATTAGGAAGGTTGAATTAGAGGAAGTGAACCCGCAATTGCGTGGAGGGGGAGTGGAAAACCATTTAGAAAAAGCCACCCCTAGTTCACCCGACCGAGATTCGAACCTCGATCTCCCCATCCTCAGCAGTCGAGCAGCTCAACACGACCAGGCCATAGCTGTAAATAAAAACTTTAAAGTTCTAGTAATGAGACATGTAAATACTATATAATAAACACTAGGAAAGCTTAAGGAAATCGGGTGTAGTTGATTAATTTCAGAGTGGATTCATTTTCAGGTGCAAATAATTTTTTTTCTATCAAAGATAATGTTTGGTTTATTCGGAGGTAGCTTGTTTTCAGGTAAATACAGTGCGTGTCTTACAACCGATTGAAAAATACACCTCTTGTGTGTTGAAAGTATATTTCTTATGTAACTTTGGTGTTTAGGAACGACTACTTTTGTGACTGCCAGCCCAAATACGGCGGCAAGAACTGTTCTGTGGAGTTGGTCGGTTGCAAGAGCGAGCCTTGTAAGAATATGGGCCACTGTAAGCCCTACCTCGAGAACGAGACCAATCATAAGTTCAACTGCTCGTGCACAAACGGTTTCCACGGCTCCACCTGCGAGAAGGTACGTTTGGACACACTCCGTATACTACATCCGTTACTGTTTCCAGCCTATGACCTGGGTGGTTTTTTTATTCACGCTACAGTAGCCCCATGGCTTCTTTGGCGCTGACGGCTTTGTAAAGTTACCAGACCAAATTATGTATCCCTACGCCGAGCCAAATGATCTGCAAAAACGTGTGTTTAGCAGCTGTCACTTCTGACAGTTAAAATTTTAGGTATATACCTAAATGTTTACTGTCAGAAGTCAGCTGTGAGCTGTCAGTCAGCACCAAAGAAGCCGTGGGCTTACTGTATATATTATCCACTACCGGCACGCTAGGCCTATCGTAGCGTCGTATGCCTAATAATTTAACTTAAGGCTAAGGCCGTTCCCGGCTGTTAATTTATCACATTGAAAGGGGTAAACCCACATTTAACCGATTATAAATTTTTCGGCCATGCCAAGAATTGATCCTGGGACCCTTAGCTCAGTAGGCAGACACACTACATTGTGATCTGCGCTGTAATCTTTTCTCCAGATAGTATCGGTATTATTTAATGGCCTTTATAAAGAATATATGAATACAATTTCAGAATAAACAAAACAATAATATCACTGGCTGTTCTTTATGGTTATAAAACCTCTCCCCTTACACGACAAGAAAAAATATTTGGTGTTAGAATACAACATACTTGGCAAATGTTTGGTCCAAAATGGGAGAAGATAACGGCGAGTGGAGGAGGTTACATAATGATGAGTTACCTACCCTGTTATTATCACCAGAAATTACTAGGCTTACAATATAATCTCGCATATTATGGTGGGCAGGACACGCAGCATAAATAAGAGAAACTTTAACCACGTTCAAAGTTTTGATCGGCAAAACTAATCAGAAGACTGAGACACAGATGGGAGGATAACATTAGAATGAACCTGAAAGTTATAGGGTGTAATGAGAAGGACTGAATAGAACTATCTCAAGATAAGGATAGGGTGTAATGAGGTGGACTGGATAGAACTAGCTCAATATAAAGATAGGGTGTAATGAGGTGGACTGGATATAACTAGCTAAGATAGGGATAGGACGTAATGAGGTGGACTGGATAGAGCTAGCTCAAGATAAATATAGGTGGCATATTATTGTAAGTTCAGCAATGAACGTTCGAGCTCTTAATGACGTAGAGTATCTCTTTTAAGAAAAATCTCTTTTCACTTTTGGAGACACATATTTGTAAGAAGGTTTAGGAAAGATGGATGGAAATTTATAAAACATATTTGTTAGTTTATTTTTATATGTTTCTATCCACCTTTCCTGTACCTTATTACAAATATAACATAGAGTAAGTAACTATTGCTATTTTCCGGGTGTTGGTACTACCCATCAAAAGAAACGACCGGAAATACAAATATATTCAAATAGTTCTAGTTTTCTATCTGTCAGATAAAGAATGCTGCCTCTTCTTATTAACATTAAACTGTACACACACCCTCTACCTCTCGTGCATCAGGTGACCACCATGTCCTTCTCTGGGGCATCGTACGTGGAGATTAACACAACTAGAGAGGAAGGCTACGACATTCAGTTCCGTTTCAAGACGACACTTCCCAACGGCTTGTTGGCGATGGGCAAGGGCCTCACAATCTTCATCCTGGAGCTTGCTCTCGGCAGACTCAATCTCTACTCGAGTCTCCTCAACAAGCTGGACGGGGTTTATGTCGGCACAGACCTCAACGACGGCAACTGGCAGAAAGTGAGTTTGTTAGCTAGCATTTGTTTGTTTGGAAACCGAGTTAAATATCATCAGTATATGAACGCCATAAATGATAAACATTTGGTTTAAATTGGGGATGGAATCCTCGAATTCCTTGTATTTTTAAGGATATTTGAGATTTTAAAAAATATCAGACTCGAGATACAAAAAAAAAGTTTTTTTTTAAAAGTTCAGATTATTATTTTCTTTATAGAGTGCTAATACTAGGTGTGGTCGTGTCAGCCCATGTACGCATTGAAAGCACTGTTTGCTGACTTCAAGAGAAATAAAACCTTATTTAATGTTTGCAAATTTTATTTTAAATGACAAACATAATATTTTTTTATAATTTTGGCACAATCTTGGTTTGAGCTTTGTATTTGTGAAGCGTGACAGTAGGTTTGTCCCCGCCACGAGGACCTACTAGAAGACAAATGAAACTTGCTTATAAAGGATGATAAGGAGGGGAAGAGGGTAAGGTGCATTTGCACTCGAAAAGGAAAAATAAGCAAAATAAAGTGGCCCTCTTTGCTGCGGAGTATTCCAGCCAATAAAAGAATAGAACAGTGAAAGATCTACGTTGTGGTCTTGGTCAATATTGGCGCATGAAAAGTGTCAGTTTTATTTATGCCATTTGTGTCTTCAAGACTGCGCTAACACATCTTGATTCACATTATTCAGGTGTTTTTTTAAAAAATATTCACTTCTCTGTGATATATTAATATTAATTTAGCATATTTTTTCAACAATATGACTAAACACATTTTATACCACTAAAATTATTTAAATAATGAATTCAATTCCCAAAGATAAAATCAAGCCTGGCTTGCTTACTGATTTCATCTGGCCCGCAAAAGATCCAGCGAACAAACAATCGTGTTCGCTGTCACAATGAAAAGAAGAACACAGTTCACGCCAGGGGTGTGCAAAGCCCACTTTTCCCAATCGAAGCGAACTCAAATCAAATATATGAAATATTCTTGAAGCCGAATCAAAGTTTGAATATTTTATTTTAGTTCTTTTATAATGGAATGGTTATATATATAAAACTTAATGCACTAAAGTTACTTGGAAAATATTATTTAGCACCATTGTTATTAATTTGTAATGTACAAAACAGTATTTCTGTAACTGAACATCTATGGAGTCTTTTAGCTATCAATATTTTTATTGGTGAAGCTTCGAAGCCTAAATTTGTTTTGAAGCCAAGACGAAGCTGATGTTTTTTTCGAAGCCAAGTCGAAGTATCAAAGCTTCGCACACCCCTAGTTCACGCTTTACATGGCTGCCATTGGATTGAAAGGTAATGGCTGCCTCTCAGAAGATAATCGATCATCACCGCCCGACCCCCGCCCTAGCTTTCATGCTATTGGAACTCATCAGGAGGAAGTGTGAAATGCGCAATGCCACTTCCTAAAAAGAGAAAACCAATAAGAAAATTACTATATGAAAATATAAATTAAATTTTTTCCACACAATATTTTATCCTAATCAGCCCAATATTTTTTTTCCAACCCTTGTACGAACTGCAGTATTAAAAAGGTTGCTGAACCTTGTTCTATGGCTTGAGCGTTATCTTTTATTAATTTCATGGTTAATCAACCACTAGATGAGCCCTTGATAAGTCCTAAATGTTACACGATTGCCAACATGCCGAAGGAGTCCATATCATAAAACCGTTTTATGTGACAGTAAAATTGTAAGATTTTCCATGTACTTACTGAAATATATTTTTTAAATTAAATTAGTTAATGTGTTAATTATTTTTATATTATTTTATTCGTTACTAAGATTAATTTTGTCATTTTATCAGTGACTCAATTTGTAAGCCTTGACTTGTTTGTATTCCTAATGTATTTACTGTCAAGCTTTTATGACCTTGACAAGTCTGAGTGACGACTTCCTCGTCTGTGTTGAAGGTTTTTGTGGCCATCAACTCGTCCCACCTGGTGCTGGCAGCCAATGATGAGCAGACCATCTACCCCATCAACCTCAACGACGGCAACACATCGTTCACCAGTTTCCCCAACACCTACCTGGGCAAGAGCCAGTACTCCAACTCCCTGAAAGGTCTCACCCACGGTTCCAAGGGCCCCGTGTCTTACATCGGCTGCATGGAGGACGCCATCATCAACGGGGAGTGGGTGTTGCCAGAAGTGCAGCCGAGGCCCAACAAGACATATGTCGATGTTCAAGTATGTACTTTTTATTGAGTATAGTTTACACTTGTTAACGATTGTACTTGCCACTTGTCGGTTAGTTTACTTGCCACTTGTCAATGAGTATACTTGACACTTGTTGACGAATGTACTTGTCACTTGTCAGTGAGTGTATTTGACACTTGTTGACGAGTTTACTGGCCACTTGTCGGGCGAGTTTGCTTTCCACTTATTGACAGTGTACTTACCGCTAGTTGACGGGTATACTCACCACTTGTTTACGAATGTACTCGCCATTTGATGATGAATATTCTCGTGGTTGCAGACGGGTTGCCCACGGGTGGCTCAATGCCAGCCCAACCCATGCCACAGTGGGGGCAGTTGCACGGACCTTTGGAGGGACTTCAAATGCCATTGTGAAAGACCGTATTTGGGGCAAACCTGTCAGCATAGTGAGTATCATTCATTGTGTTATTATGTTAAACATCTCGTTAAACGTCTTGTCAGAGATGTTTGTAGTTAGGGTCAAATAATTCAAAATAACAATATACTTTCAATCCTTTTGGCATGTTTGAGATTCAATAATTCAACAATAGAACTTATTTTCGTTCTTGAAGAGGATAATTTTATATGATAAAGAGGGTGCATTAACCAAACACCTGAGAGATAAAAATAACTTTTTCATAAGATTTAAAGTCTGACATGTACATCATTGTTACAAATAAAGGGTTTCTAATTTTGGTAGAAAATAAAGAGTTAGTCTTATTGTTTTAAATATGAGGCAAACTGTTTTCTTTTTTGTGTGATTAATTTTACTAAAGAAAATGACAATACAGATTTTATTTTGAAATTAGGTCCCTGAGTATTTTTAATGTTCAATGTGTCCCTTATGATCAAATAAGTTTGACAGGACTTTGTGAGATGTATTTGTGGGCCCCAGGTTGAATAACAGTGTCATAGACCATATGACCACAACAGTGCATCATATATTATTAAATTAGCTAACTAATAATCAATTTTATTCGTGTCAGACTTCACGGCGGCAACGTTCGGCCACGAGGACATCAAGGACAGTTTGGTGACGGTGACCGTAAATGACCAATCCCGGCGGGCGGTCAGGAGCATCATCGACCTGTCAATGTTCATCCGTACGCGCGAGGAGAACAACACCATCTTCTATGTGGGCACGGTGCCCGGGGCAGTGACCAACGCGGACAGGATGCACATTGGCGCCCAATTGAAAGGGGGAGAGCTCTTCATGAGCACACAGTTCAACAACTCACTCGAGTCTCAAGTCGTCACCAGGATCAAGCTCAATGACGGTTACAACCATTTAATTCAGGTGAGTCAAGCTACCATCCGACACGTTACTTATCTGTAAATATTAAATATAAACACAAAAATAATTTTAAAATATATGAACAAATTGAAGCAAACCCACCTCGGTGGTCACATGGTCTAACGCGTCACTCTCGAAATAGACTGGACTGTCGATGACAAGTTCAGGTATGACGAGGGTGTGTTATCTCACTTTCTCTAAATGTAACCTTCTTTGTCACAAACATTAGGGCCATGGGAATGAGGTTTGTGAAGAACATGTTAGCTTTCACGAGGAGAAACAAGATTGGGGATTAAGCTATCCGGGGAAGAGTGGGGGTACAGGGCAAACATGAGATGCTCCTAGTTAAGCATTTTAGAATTATAACAAGAGCTATAAAATACCTTTTAACTTCTCCTAACCCTGAATCAAATAGTTTCCACAGTATATCTCAATTTATTTATCATGCTTATTTTTTAGGCTTATTGATATTTTTATTATGAACTTTAATTTTTATATATATATATTACACACACACACACACACACACACACACACACACACACATATTCAAAAAGTTGTGTATTGTTTTATTGTTTTGCAAATTACATTTGTAATCTTGTAAGGAAATTAAACTACATGGTCGGAATCTGTGATCGGGAAAAGGGCTGTGCATCATAGTTCTACTTTCAAGGATTTTTAAAACAGAATTGTTTGAACATAAAATTCTAATTGAGTCTAAATAAATTGTAAACGAACAAACCAGTGCCTGTTTATGTTGTAGTTTGTTCGCAACGTGACACTGGTGCAAGTGAAGGTCAACGGGTCGGAACATTTCCGCAAGACGATCAGCGAGATGGGCCCCATGGACGTGCAGGTGCTGTACCTTGGTGGGGAACCCCCCATCGGGCGACACGTCAGACAAGCTGACAATACTACCAACGAAATGTACGTCAGTGAGCACACTAACTTCAAGGGTGTCATCCAGGATGTTCAGGTTGGTCCACTATGCGAGGCGCTCACTTTTGTCTCGGGGGGGTTTCTTTTATGGCCGAGAGCGTTAGTCTCTTGTGCTTGCATCAGAGATAAATGTCAAATATATAAGGGGTAAAATAAACACAGGGAATTAAGGGACTTACGAGGTGACTACAGGCAAGGAAAAGAAGGAAATTTGGGGGCAAACAGGCCAATGTCGGGAATAAACAGGGGAATGTCGAGGTGAACAGGAAAATGTCTGGGATGAGGGGCAAATGTTGGGGAACATAATAATATTGTGTAATTGTTGGGAAAAATGGGCAATTGTTGGAGAAAATTGAAAAATATCAGTGTATTTAACTAATATTGAGGGAATATCAGGAAATTTAAATACTTGGCTTGCAAACACTAAAACAAAGGCGAGATATTTTTTGTTTCATCACCAGGATAAGGCACTTTAATGTGAGATGATTGTAAAGTGTTTGTTTATTTTAACACATTCAAACAACTCCATAAATATGTGATCGTTGTAATAGACAGAAAAATCGTTGCCTACCGAGGGAAACTTGAAAAAAGGATAAGTCAGGAAAAATTGAAAAATTTTGTCTGTAAAACTTGAAAAAGTTGGGAAATTTTTAAATAAAGGTTCTGTGATTATTCTCTTTTATGTGTAATTTTTTATTAATAAATCATCAAAAGTTAACACTTATTTCTGAAGCACATAAAACAAATTATGAAACTTGAAGATACATTTTAGAAAATACAATAAATAATTACATTTTGTAATATAAAATGGCTGTAAACTTTTTTTTTTTACCTTACTCACAGATTAGTAACGGTTCTCACATTATGGTCGTCGAGTTCTTCCCGTTGAAGGTGGCCGATGTTGAGATACCGCCCGCGTTTGGTGAAGTCATTTTTGAGGAAGGCAAGATATTAGAAGGGGTCGTCTCAGATGACGCGTGTAAGGACAGCCCCTGTCATCATAATGCCACATGCCATGTCACGTGGAATGACTATAGGTAAGCTTATTGATAATGGAAATAGCGCGGAGAAACTTTGATTTCCTGTATTGTAATAATGTATCAACAAATTTAATGAATGATCTCGGGTAACTGGTATTTTCGGCAGCGGTATGTTCCATAATATATTTTGTTACCTGTACCTCCTTCCAAATATAGCAAAATGTAGCACACGATTAAAGCGACAAGATGTGTTCCTTAAAGAGAGAGATATTTGCATTCAATGTCCTTTTCGTGTGCTTGTACTTTGTATAAATTGATTTGATGTCCCCGACCATTGATGGGAAACAACACTTGTGCGTCGGTTTTAGGTGTGTGTGCCCGCGGGGATACAAGGGTAAGATGTGCCAAGAGATGGAGTTCTGTCAGCTTCAAGACTGCCCCACTGGCAGCACCTGTCGCAACCTGGACGACGGCTACGAGTGCGTGGCCAACTTCACGTTTGACGGGCGCAACTCTAGCCTGGGGTTCGTCTTCACCCAGCCGGAGCACGTGCATTTGTCTGGGCTGGTGTTTGACAGCATCGATATCGCTTATCGGAGTCGCACAGGTCTGGGAACATTCTTATATATAGTTATTTTATTCAGGATTGCTATTGTCGGATTCTTATAGAAAGGCTATGTTAGAAATAATTTTATTTGATGTTTACAAAATTTACTAATGCCGATTTCATAATATTTCATGTATTATATTCATACATCCAAGTCATGTCATTTGCAGCTGTCACTTCTGATGATAATAATAATTTAAAAAAATAAACAAAATATTATTATTATTATTATTTGGAATATGCGAATAGGCTAAATCATGATTTAAATTAGGAGGAGCGCACTTACTTTAGTAATACCTGAGTAGAAATTGTTCAGATATAACACTAAAAACACACAAAAACATCTTTAAGGACAAGATTTCACTGTCACTGACAACTTCATCAAGTCAAATGGGAAGACTATTTATTTTTTATTGTGGTCAGTTTTGAACTGTATGTATTTAATATTATAAATTTAGACTTTGTGTAATAATTTTTTTAGCCTAGTTTATTTTGATATAGTTCCTTATTTTTTATTGGTTTTGTATTTATTAGTTGTTCGTCAGACATTTCTCGCCGTTGTGGAGAGAGTCCTTCCGTTTTTGAGGGTTTCCCTTCCATTTTTGAGAGTTGAAGGGAAGGGAGGTCGTTTGTTCTTTGGAGGGTCAGTTCAGTGTGGGGATTCAGTACGCATTGGGTGCCTGCCATAATGGGTACATCAATTGCTTCATAAATCGTTGTTCGCATGCGAGTCAGTGGTTCAAACCCTAAAGTGGCCACTTTGATCCACAACCACAACAATAGTTCGAGAGATGCCAAGGAATCAACCCCTTGTTTCCTATTCCTTCCTACTCTAACCCGGCAACTCACAAGGTAGGCCACCATTGGCGGCGAACCTCTTAATTGAACGAGTTAGGGTGACCTGGCGGTCTAGGGGTAAGGTGTCAGACTTCTGTGCTGGCGGCCGGGGTTCAATCCTCGGTCCCGGCACAGATTTATCTGATTACCAAACCCTTCCTTCACCTTTGACAAGAAATCTTGTGAATGTGGGGAATGCCAGGCCTCCACCGTGGTTCGTATTCCACGTTAAACTGTAGGTCCTCCATTTCATCTCACAGTCACCCTACCATTACACATTAGCGTGAGTGTGTATAACCCGAACAGGTAGTAAGACGCGGTGCTAATAATAATAATTGAACGAATTAAGTGTTTATCAAAATTTACTATTGATTACAGTCCTTGCTTTCACTGGGTGTTTTATCGTTTGTTGACTGGAATGAACATATTGTAAAAACCATATTGCGTTTGTTCCCTTTTAGATGTGTCCACCCCTCGTTCTTGTATCACAAAACCAAGTTGTTTGTGTTCTGTTTTTGTCTCCCAGGGGGCACAATCCTGTACATTTCAACAATCAACGGGACGTACTTCTCCGTGTCCGTGTACAAGGACCAAGTGACTGTCTCGTGGAGGTTGGAGCAGACAACTCCAGGGGAACTTCACAGGTTCAGCAAGACTGAACCGGACGGCAACTGGACCAGGATACAGCTTTCCATCAAGGTAGGGTCGCTTGCCTATCAGTTGGTAGTACCGGCTCGTAGAGTTGGTGTGTCTGACTCTTGCCTAGAAGAGCAACCCAAATTTAGAGCAGATCCATCTGCCGCCCTCGACCTCTTATTGACGGTTTTTAATGTACAATTGATAAACTTGTGTGAAGTGTTGACATTTCAAATTGACTTCAGATTGGAGGGAACGTGATTCGAAATTGAAATCGTCAAGTTTAAACTTTTTGTTATTTCCACATTCTATAGAACCTAGCTATTAAAATATAATTGTATCGTGACATTTTATCTAAGTTATGGGGTCAATATTTACAGTTTATTTTAAAGTATCGAGGATTAAATATAGTTTTTATGATTTTAATTTTTTACTAAGCTTGACTAAAATAAATTTAACCTAGTATTCAGTTTGATTAGATTTGGAAGATGGTACAGGAAAGGTGGCTAGAAAACAAACATATAAACCGAGAACTAGGGGTGGCCGGGATCCCGAACCATTGGGAAAATGTCAGGAATTTATCTGTCTGTTCATTGTCCGAGCAGGTACTACTGGCTCAATCTCTATTGTTCGAGCAGATATATTCCATTCACGGTAGGAATTACTCTCTGAAAGGTATTTTTTCCTACCAATATCCTACTATATAGTAGATTTATGGTAGGGAAAAAGGCCTTTCAGAAAACAATTCCTACGGTGAATGGAATATACTACTGGCTCAATCTCTATTGTTCGAGCAGATACTACTGTCTCACTTTATATTGGAGACAACCATCTTCCATCTTCTTTGTTCTGTAGTAATTTTGAAGGGAGAAGGGGTATTTTACTGCCTGTGGTGAGACAAACAAGCTGGGAAGCTTGTGAGTCAATGTGCTCTGTCTATCAACAGTTATTTGTTAGGCTCAGCAAGAGAGAGAGAGAGAGAGAGAGAGCTTGGAAGATTTAGAAAAGGACAAAGATATATTATACTCTACCATCATTTTGGGCATTTAAATGGGGGGGAGGAAGTAGCTGGCCAAGGTCTGCTTCAACCAACAATTAGAGATTACAGGGGTGTCAAACATAGATAAAATTAAAGGGTCTTCAAACAAAAAAAAGAGTTTCAAGGGGCTTCATACCAAAAAAGAATATTCAAGGGGTTTAAAACTTATATAATATTTACTTAGGGTTTTAGATCTTAAAACATTTAAGGTGTTTTAAACCTAGATAACATTTATGGGGTTTAATAACATAAGAATATTTAAGGTGTTTCAAACTTTGAGAACTTTTAGGGGGTTTAGTAACATAAGAATATTTAAGGTGTTTCAAACCTAGATAGCCTTTAAGAGGTGTTAAAATAGAGAACATTTAAGATTTTAGAGGACATTTAAGAAGGGTAAATTTTATTTTTTTATTTTGCACTCTTTCAATAGTTAGTTAAATAGAAAACACTATTTTCAAAATAGATTAACTAATAAATATAATATTTTGAAATTGATTATTCACTTTGTATTATTCATTATTTGTTCAAAATTTAACTATTTGTTTCAATATAAAATGCTATTTGCCCACCCCTATTTATGTTATCTTTTTATGATATATAATTTGTATTATATTTAATCATGTCATAGATTTTACAAGTATTACTGTATTAGTGTAAAAACAAGATCTATTTTTAATCTAGAGTTAACCTAAAGCATCATTTTTATAATTTCTCGTTCCCGTCGCAATCCCGATATTTTGACTCATTTCTCATCTTGTTCTCATCCCGATATATAAATGTCATTTCCGTCCATTCTTAAAGGGAACACCCACAAAAACGGCTTTTACACTGAAGATAGGAACACAGTTCACACTTTACATTGCTGCCACTGGACAAAGAATTAATGGTTGCCTCTTAAAGAAAATTGATCGGTTCCACTCAAACCCCCGACCTATGTTTCATTTCTCGGAACTCATCAGGAGGGAATGTGAAACATGCTACGTAATATATATATGTATATATGTGTGTGGCTTTTTTTTTCTCTTCTCAGGATGGTTTAATGCACGGTGGTTTCGCGGGCTCGGACAAAGACAGCCTAGGCCTGTTCTCCGCCTCGTTCCCCCTCGACCTGTGGCAGAAACTGCTCTACGCCGGACACATAATGTTGGGGGGAGGGGTGGAGTCATCTCTCTTGGACAGGCAGCGGTACTTCACTGGCGGGTACCACGACAACTCGGTGGAGACGGGACCTGTCACCCTGCCGGCGAGCACACAGTTTGAGGGTGGTTTTTTCAAGGTATGGTCCTCTTCATGCAGCTAGATAAACAGCCTCAATCTAATGTGAAGGTGGTTGAGTGTAAATAAACCCACCCACCCATAGATCTGGGAAAAACAGAACAAACCAGGGAAAACAAGGAATCCCGTAGAAAATAATAGGGGCATGTAAAGCTTCGAAACAACTATGAAGTTTCATCAAACAAAATATTGAGAGCTAAAATACTCAATTTATAATCATTTAATCCCATTCTGAGTAGTTATATACATTACAAATTCATATAGAAAAAACCCTCAAGTAATTATATAATAATATTTAGCACCGCGTCTTACTACCCGTTCGGGTTATATGGTCTCAAGTAAATTGACTTGCAAGTTGTGATGATAACTTAAATTTATCATTAAAGAAATTATTTACAAACAACTGTGCAATTTAAACAATTTCAAATCATTTTATTGCGTAAAGTTATGTGTAAAAAGCTACAATGTGTTATTTTTTCCATCATAAAAAAAACTGACAAAAATTATTTCAACTTTGGCTCAGATTCAAGAATATGTCATACATTCGATTCAATATAGCTTTGAAATAAAAAAATAGACTTTGCACACCCCTAGAAAGCACACTTTTAAAAATATTTGAATATTTATAATTTTTGATCATTTTATTGCAAGCTTTTAGATATTAGGGAAAAGCTAACTCAAAATCTAAGCAGCTGTTTCGAGCCCATGTCATATTCCCTAGCACCCCTTCTGCCTTAAAAGAAAAGTAGGCTGTGTATCAAATTCATATATTTTACCAAAAAGGTCGACTCATTCTGTTTTGACGTTAATTCCATGATTTCACTAGTCAAGTTTTTAAGTTGTCTGGAAAAATTGGAATTTCTTTTGAAAAACCTGTAAAAAAAATGACGATTTTTCTTTTAAGAAAATAGTGGTAATGCTAGTATATACTATCTTTACAAAGTCATGTGTGTGCTATCATTGGCTTTACAACTTTCATGTCTGCCTTTCATTCAGTATCGTAATTCTGATAAAATAAAAACACCTTTGTCCTTAGGGCTGCCTCGGAGAGGTCCGTATCGGCAACTCTCTGCTCCCTTACTTCTCCGCTGACCAGTTGAACCTCGACAACCTGACATCGCACAACTACTTCTCGCTTTCGGATCAGTTGCTCACCATGGACATAGGCTGCAAGCTGTGCTTCGACTACGAGTGTCAGAATGACGGCTGGTGCGCCAACGCCAATGATTCGTACGCCTGCGAGTGTCCCGCCGGGTACGCTGAAGACTACTGCAGTGTCAACATCGACGAGTGTCAGCAAAATGAGTGTATGAACGGTGCGACATGTGTGGACATGATTGCCAACTACACGTGTAGCTGCCCACGCGGGTGGACTGGATGGCTGTGAGTAACATTGGCACAGTTAATTTTTTGGAAATATTTCGATAAACGGCTAATTTTAAATCAATTTTTTTCAATAGGTATGTCAAAGTCAATTCCATGATACTTCAATACCCTTGATTCTTACTGTTTTCAAAATAATCGAGAATCACTTTTAATATTATGACTTTTAATATCTCAATCTTTAACTCTTAAATCACCAGTAAATGAAAATTTTTTACATTGAAAATAAATTACAATGTTCAAATATAACTCTATAAGGAAAACCTCTTTTCGCTTTATGAGGTAATTGTATTATATTGGTAAGAAGGTACAGGAAAGGTGAGTAGAAACAAATAAAAGAGACAAACAAAATATGGCTTTTACAATGAAAAGAAGATCAAAGTTGACACATCACATAGCTGCCATTTTTAATCTTTTATTGTGTCCATTATTAGTTTCATTGTCATTTCACTTAATTACCAGTAAATTGTAAATGTACTTAACATTACCTTGTGTTCTATTATTATTATTATTATTATTATTATTATTATTATTATTATTATTATTATTATTAGCACCACGTCTTACTACCCGTTCGGGTTATACGCACTTACGCTAATGTGTAATGGTAGGATGATAGTGAGATGAAATGAAGGACCTATAGTTTAACGTGGAATCCGAACCACGGTGGAGGCCTGGCACTTCTCACATTCACAAGATGTCTTGTCAGAGGTGAAGGAAGGGTTTGGTAATCAGACAAATTTGTGCCGGGACCGAGGATTGAACCCCGCACCCCCAGCACAGAAGTCTGACACCTTACCCCTAGACCACCAGGTCACCTTGTGTTCTAGTAATTGTGCACAAATCAAACTTGGCTGCATGACGCTTAGTTTAAGTTTATTTCTTTATTTATTAGTATAAACACTATTTTCTCAGACACATTTTACTAAATTATGTAATTAATAGTTAGTTTTTAATGTGAAGTTGGATGCTTGGAGCAGATAGAAGTTATAATTGTTGAGTAATCGAAAATTGCAATTTTGAGTAAAACAAAGTTGGAAGTGAAAACATTGAGCAACACACTAAAACAAAGGGATGTTACTAATTAAACAATATTTCAATGCATCATCTGCAACTTCTTCAAGTAAATAAATGACTATAGACATCTGAAGAGTAGAGAGGGGAAATGGTTTTTAATCCCCCCTTCACTCCCTAAAATTGCCCGAAGTTTATAATATGAAACTTGGATTTTTCAGTGAAAGGCCACTCCAAAAAGCTTCCAAATACATTTAATTAAAATAAATAAAATCAGGAAAACATATAAATAGGCCTAACCTAACTATCCTTTCATGTTGGCATCCTTCACTATCAATTACCTTACATTATTGTACAGTGTTTTTACAATGTCTTATTATATACATTTCCAAGCCATTAGGCACCAATTCATTTTATAAATAATTTTCAAAACTTCTTCAAACAAGAGTCACAACAAATAGCTTCTAGGAGCATTCCATTTTTCTATAATTTACTAGGTAAGAGGAGGGTAGAAAGACACCAAAAACTTCGTTGACCCCCTCACACACCCCCATCCTCCTTTTTTCACACAAATAAAGTTCCATCCCTGCCGTATAAGTTAACAATGTTCTTATTTCTTAGGGTTTAATAGTAAGTCTTGACATGTCATAAAATTACAATTTTGAAACCTCCCCTTTGTCCATCCCAGACTCTGCCTTAAACTATGAGTGAAGAATGACCCTGGACACGGGACGACTCTTAGATAGCTCAGTGGTTAGAGCATTGGCACACCAAGCCAAAAGTCCCGGGTTTGATTAACCTGTCCAGGTGTCATTTTTCACTTCAGAGAACGTGATATTTAAATGCGCCTGTAACCGCAATCAACAAATATAGTAGCCTGACTATTTAATATCTCTGATTAGTTTTGACCAAACTGAAGTGGAGTGACCTTTGCTGTGTCATAGGTGTGACCAGGACATCAACGAGTGTGACTCTGACCCATGTCAGAACAACGGCTCCTGCCGCAACCTTGAGGGGATGTTTGAGTGTGTCTGCCCCGACGAGTTTGTGGGGCGGCAGTGCGAGACTTACAAGGTGGTGACCTGCGAGAACTTCCCGTGTCGAAATGGCTCTACCTGTGTCGACGTTAAAAGTCAGTGAGAGGAGGGGGTGTTTCTATTCCCAACAAACAGTCGAATACACTTCTTAGTATCAGCAGCGATAGTAAAATATACAGGAATATGCAAGTGATTGAAAATCAAAGCTTGCGCCTAGTTTCATTTAAAAGTGTGTGGAAATTACATTTTAATTTTGGAAAATCTTTGGGTGGTAAGTAACTCTATAAGGAAAACCTCTTTTCGCTTTATGAGGTAATTGTATTATACATGGAAGAAGGTATAGGAAAGAAATAACAATTTCCTATTATGACAGGACGGGAGACCTTTTTTTTCTTATAATTTTCCAATTTAGGATATTATTTATTTTTCAAATTTATAATTTTATTCCAAACTTGTAACTTAGTCTTCCCATTAATTTCAATAAAAAAATTTGATGATAATATTAGACACTTTTTGCTATTTGATCAGAAAGGAATTAAATTGAGTAAGCTCAAAGAAGGTGTTTTAAAATTGAGAATGGCTAAATGATTTTTTTTTTATAATAATTACAAAACATAGTGGAAAAATAAAGGGAATAGAAATAGAGGTCAGAGAAGCAAGTATCACTCAGCTCTTAGGCATGCAGCCTTCAAATCTATAACAATATTCAACGTTCGGAGGCTAGAAAAAATTACAAATTTGAGATTATGTGGTATAGAGCACTAGGCTAAATCATGGTTTAAATTAGCCACCAAGTATCACCAAGGTAAGTGTGCTGGCTATCCCTCCTAATTTAAATTTGAGATTAAAAACTTGTCTTTAAAAAAATTGTTAATTTTTTTAGAGTCAATTTGACACTCGATAGTGGTTTATAACAAACATAATAAGGGCATACATAACAACCAGAGCCCAGACCATATCATACCAGTGTGGGAACATTATTTAGGTACTTTGGCTTATCTGGTTTTTTTTAGGGGTGTGAAGGTATTCAAAAATTCAATCACAAGTTTGTTTGGTTAGAACAAAAAAAAGTATAGTAATATTAAATATATTTATAAATCTAAATGTGTGTATTTATTGTACATTTTATTTAATATACAACACTTTTGTCTGGCATAAGCCTAGATACATCTCAACTCTCGAGAGGAACTCTAAACAACTAAACATCAACACTAAAAACAAAAGAATACATTAAAAGCCCATGAAGTGCAATACACATATGTCATAGTGTTGTTAGCCTATACACAACAACAGAATGCATGTTTGATAATTATTAGGAGAATATTTATTTTGAATGTACAACAGCTATAATTTTTTTCATAAAACAAAAATTCTAAGAAATCTATGTTTGTACTCATAATTTATAAATGGATTTATTACAGGAATACAACGTGAAATATTTATGGTAGTAATATTGCTTTGTACTACTCGAAAAAAAAACACCTCTTATGTGTTCATCCAAACTTGATTAAAACTCAACTTGAAGGGAAAAATACCTACTTGCACACTCCTAATATTTTTAAGATTTGGACTCAGCCGCTGTCCCATTTGATTATTCATTTACTTGTATCGAAGGGTGGTAATATACGTTGTTTGTTATTTCAGATGAGGAGACAAAGGACAATTTCACATGCACTTGCGCTATCGGGTTCCAAGGACCATACTGCAGCATACCTTACTGCGCCGAAAATGTGGAACCTTGCCTCAACGAGGGCGTGTGTAACGTGTCGGGTGTGGTGAGTATGTCTTTTACATCATTTGTCATTTTGGTTTATACTGAGATTCTGTGAATTTACTATTGAATTCACCATATCTAAACGCTGAATACTTTGTATCTTTTTTACAAATACTTGTATGACACGCCGTAACACCAGTTCGGGCTATCAGCATATTTAAGTTAATTGGTATAAATGAGGAAGGTAATAGTTTAGAAATATAACAGTAAGCGTGTAACCCGAACGGGTAGTAAGACGCGGTGTTAAATATTAAATATAACAGTATTTGCTCGGGAGGGTGGGAAATCATTTTAGAAAATAAAATCACCCTTCTGGGATTGAAACTCTGACACATCCATTGTGGGAAGACCACAGGGTGTCCACCAACCTTAAAACAAGGAATTGTCAGGGAAAAGTAAAGGAATTTTTTGTTCTGTTTTTTTAAACACACATTCTTTGGTTTACAATAGTCAAAATAATATTTTTCTTTCAGTTAATACACACTGCCCTTTTAAGTTTTAACATAGCTGAAAATGCTAAGCAGATTAATATCAATTGTCAAGGTCGACATGTGAAAGTCTTTCCACATTTACTTTAGCCAAAGTTGAGTTATGGTTATGAACATACGCGGGAATTTGGTTATATTATAGGTAGAAGGAACTAAGAATGATTATTGTTTCACAACTATTTCAACTCGCTCTGGCGTTATACAATCTTTTAATGGCACAATATCTTAGTGAAATCTATTTTGGTCAGAAAGAGTGCAGGCTTACCTCACATTATTCCACTATGGTGTAGTTTATAAGATAGGGTCATAATGTAAACAGTCATAGTAATTGAGTAAACAGAGTGTACATATGTTGAGTAGTTGTTTATGTTTGTTTTCCTTCACATCTTTACAAAAATTATTTCAATTGTAATACTTATTTCTATGATATTTTTTATGTCCTGTTCATTGATTTTCCTACCCACTTAGTTGAATGGTCTAAGGCGTTTCATAATAGACTGGAATGCTGATGACGGGGATATCAGGGTATAAAGATTGTTCGAGTGTAATGAGGGTGGGTTTTTCTAAAGAGTTTTCCCCTCTACTTCCCCACAAATCGGTCTTTGTAGTTAATACGCCAAGCCTTCAACTTTGACTCCTCTATTTTTATACTGTACAATTCACGACTTTCATGTATGGCTAATTTATATTAATTAATAATAAGAAATTTACTTCAGTGAAATACTCTGGTAAAAATGACTTCATGGGAAGCTTCTTTGGAATTGTGTGAATAAATTTGTCAATGCAAATTAAAAATATTGGTCTTAAAGCATAAAAAAAGGTAAAACATTCAAATGATAAATTATATGTACCATGTATTATTATAATATTATAGGTTTTTATTTTAAAACCAGAGTCGGTACATTTTTACCGGCTCCATCTCTGGGTTCGACTCCACCCAAAATTACCTCATACTCAAGAATCCACAGCCCAGCCACAAATATGGTGCATTTCCTTTAAATTGTTTTGTTTTAATCCCCAACAAATTAGCATAAATAGTGTGTTATGATTGTAACGTAAATTAGCAGAGAAACACGGCGAAAAATAATATCCAAACATCAAATTCCAAATTATATTACCTTTTGAAATATTAAATATTCACACACTTTTAATTATGTCTTCATAATGTGGATATCAATGCTTATTTACGTGTTACATTTATGAAATCATTATTTTCTTCCACCAGTCTCCATTCTGCCAATGTCTGCCTGGTTACGAAGGCAGAAGATGCGAGACTAATATTAACGACTGCGCTGCTGATATCAACGGGAAATACCCTTGTGATCATGGCATGTGCATTGACGGCATCGACACCTTCTCTTGCGACTGTTCTAACACAGGTAGGTAACATTTCTCAACATATGTTATTTGGTAGAAACTCGTCTATTTTGCTCTATAAAAATATTTCTCCTGCATTTTTACCTCTCTTTAAGTTTTTTAATTTTACTTTATCATTTGAAAGGAAAAAATAAATAGGGCTGTGCGAAGCTTCCAAATTTTGTTTTGACACAAATATCAATTTCAACTTCACCTCAGAAAGAAAATTCAGCCTTTGACAACCTTTTTGTCAATAAAAAGTATTGAGAGCTATAAAACTCGAGTTTATGGTAATTTAATTCCACTCAGAATCCCATTAAAATGTATATTCATACGAGGAAAAAACTGAAGTAATTAACTTAATATATTACAAACATTAGTGCAATAAAACAATTCTAAGTGATTTTAGTGCATGAAGTTAAAATATAAATAACTACAATATAATTTTTTTTCCATCATAAAACAACTAACAAAAAAAAAATTCTTGGCTTCAAGAATATTTTATATATTGGATTAGAGTTTGCGTTGAATGGAAAAAATGGACTTCACACTCCCCTAAAATAATAAATTTAGAATTTTAAGCAAGGAATTTAATAGAATCACTAACATTGTCTATTGACTCAGAAATATTTGAAAACAATGTGAAATGTAATTTCAGTGATAAGGAAGAAAACCAACTTGAAATAATATTTAGGTTGGACCATGATAGAAAACAAACTTCTCTCTTTTAGCGTTTGAAGATCTCAACTTAATATAACAATTAGTAAAAGAAATTATATTAAATTGTGTAGTTGGGAAAGTAACAAACATCACCAAAAAATGAACATAATTTTATTAAAAAATTAATTTGCTAAAAAAATATTGTTTATGACATAATAGATATGACCAAAAAATATATTTGTCATTGGCACCAAACCTTAAAGAACTTAATCCTCGTTCCCGGCACAGATTTATCTGATTGCCAAACCCTTCCTTCACCTCTGACAAGACATCTTGTGAATGTGGGGAATGCCAGGCCTCCACCGTGGTTCGGATTCCACGTTAAACTGTAAGTCCTCCATTTCATCTCACAATCACCCTACCATTACACATTAGCGTAAGTGCGTATAACCCGAACGGGTAGTAAGACGCGGTAATGATAATAATAATAATAATAATACTTAAATAATTTTTTTTTAAATTAAATTAAATTTTTAAAGAGTTGATAATTCAAATTTGGATTCGAAAGAAAATTCAAGGTTCAGATTTGAGAAATTCTGCAAAACTCTTTGATTGTCGCCAACATACTGAGGGCCTTTCTACATTTTCTTGTTTATCAACAGGTTATGAAGGCATCTCATGCGAGAGGGACATCGATGAATGTGAGACACAGATCGCTCAGTGCGGCCAAGGAGTCTGCATAAACCTCAACGGCTCGTACACGTGTCGGTGTGACCCGGGGCTGTGTGGGGAGGAGTGTCTCATGACTGACCCGTGCTTCTTGGTAAGGTCATCGGTTTTATGTGGACATAAAGTGTGCAAGTGGGAGGGGAAGAATGGTAGGGATGGGTCCTGCAAATCTTTAAGAATATTCAAGATTCGAGGATTCGAGAACATTTTGTTTTCTACACTTAAATCCTTTTAAAAAAAAATCAATTTTTAAGTACAATTTGTTTTACAGCTTTAACACTGATTATTGGTGGCTCAGAACCAATAATTATATGTTGAACTTAACAACCATATCCCAGACCAGTGATTTAACACTTAACTGAATGTATGAATGTTATAATGAATGGCTTATAAGAAAGAATATTAACAGTTATATTTTCCTTTTATGTAAATAATTTTTCCAAGATTCAGATTAAAGATCCAAAGGTAAATTGGAGACTTGCGATTCGAATACGTAAAATAGTGGATCTGACCCAACTCTACAATTTACTAAACTGCCCAAGGCCGCAAACAGTTGATGATAATGGCCTTATGTGTAAATAAATAAAAGTATATTTGTTAAATTTTGAAACTGTTGACTAATCTAGTATCTCACAATAATGTAAATAGTGTAATGTATAAAATTTGAATAGTGACTCGCATAAAGAATGTAGGTCATCTCTATAAAAATATTGTATAACCTTACGGCTGTTTTGAGGCTCCATCACAAGGACATCAACAATAACGAACAATAAACCATGTGAAAACCACAACCAAAACAAGAATAAAATCAACCCCTAACAAACCACCCCATGTTATATCCTATTCATCCCCAAATGTCACTTCTAGCCAAAAGGAAAGGAGGAAAAAGAAATAGCCTGTCCAATCACTAGAAAATCATTGGGCAAGAAGAGGAAATAATAGCGATTCAAATCACACTAAACATTTAGGGGTTTGCAAAGCTTAAATAAAATTGATATTGATTTGAATTTTACATTATTTGATTTGATAACTTGAACAAAACCAAACTAGAAAGAAATCAATGGGGTTTTAGGCCATTTTAAATATCACATGTCTAAATGATAATAAAATGAATTAATGCCTAATGGCTTAGAAATGTATAATAAGACAGTGTTTCTACACTGTCTCACTATACATTGTGTCTAAACGTATTTTAATATATAGTTTTAATAACCATACTCGTACTTGTGAGGTAAAGTAAATGCTTATTAATTATTACTACATTGTTCAGAAAATAAGCTGCACTTTTTTTTTACTAATAATGGACTCTAAAAACCTTCGTATAGCCTATAATTTCACCCTTGGATAATACGTAATAAACTTTGAGGACAAAAGATAAATATTGAAATAGTTTACACTCAACACAACAGGTGATGCTCTTTACCACTTAACTTTGACAAGGTGTACTATTGTTGCATAAACATGTAAAGGAACTTACATTTATACATAACTTATGGGACTAGGGTTCATAACTATTCTAATGTTTTTTTATAAATGTGTAACTCTTTTTATTTAACATTATAAGTTTAGCATATTTTCTAGGAAATGACTTGATTCAATAAGTATATTTATTTAAATGTGATAAGTTTGATAACATATATAATTTCATCATTCATCAACACTGATTGTAGACAGGTAAACCAACATCATTCTTAAACTAAATAGTAACTATTGCTAGTCTTTTGGTTGAACATATTAATACAAGTTTTAAATATCTTAAGTTCAGAAACAATCAACCTGTATTCTCAATGTTAAATTTTTAGTTTAGCTGAAATTATTATTCTTAAGAAAGGACAATGAAAATATATTAAAAATAATGACTATTCAAGTATTTAGTGACCTATTTC
This sequence comes from Timema poppense, assembly GCA_902141375.1. Lineage (NCBI taxonomy): Eukaryota > Metazoa > Arthropoda > Insecta > Phasmatodea > Timematidae > Timema > Timema poppense. Next base: position 6,735 of record CABFOV010006365.1, on the reverse strand, counting down.
ACTATTTTAAATTTCATTGGCTTGTTATGGTAATGCAACTTAAATCGAGGCTAATTCAAAATAGACGAAAATATTGATTTAGTTAACCAGTCAAAAATAGTTTGTTGAGCCCTATTTCGTTATTAATGTGAAATTTGATATTAATTTTAACAATTTGTTAAATTACCGAATGATTTATAAATTATAAGTTAAACAGCCAATAAGATTTAAATTAAATAGCCTAAACTTACCATTACATTTTAAAAATCGATTTGTGCATACAGCAAAAGGAAACAAAAAAAAAATAAAGACGAGCCTACAAAACTTTTGATCTCGATCCTGAGCTTTAACGACAAGCTTGGCTCGAAGATCGAAATCCGAGTACTCGAAGAGCCTTACTATAAATGTAAGAATCACTATCTAAAAAAACAGGAATCATACCATCTATAGTTCTCCGAAAGAAACGGCACTAAGAAAGCAAATTGAAAATATCTAGAAGGAAAAAGGGGGGGACAAAACTGTGCGCATATTTCAGCTAAACTGCAGGTTCACAGAGTAAACAACAGAAAACGATGTTTCACTGGTCAAACTGAAGGCTGGTTTTTTTTCTCCTCCACAGGAAAACCCATGTCAAAATGGCGGCACTTGTCAGGATGATTGTATACATGGCAAGGGTCTGTACAAGTGCATCTGTACCAGCGGTTTTGCCGGTCTCAACTGTACAGAGGTATGATACTTAGAGATCTGATATTCATACTAAAGTATCATAAGGAGGCATTTGTAATTATTGTACATATAATCTATTTTCTCAAGAGTTTACTAACAACACACTGATCTTTTGGATATGTATATTCTAAAAGGTTACTCTCTGATTCATGATGGCAGCCAGCACCCTCTGCAACTGTAGTAAGGATCGTACAAGAGGGGAAGGGGGGGAGGGGGGGTAAACAGACAACCTACCCTTGGGTGTGCAAAGGTCGTAACTTCAACTAGCTTAGTCCAGAGAAAAACAAACAATTTCGACTTTGCTTTGAAAAAAAAAGGTGCTTTGACAATTACAAATTTTTTCATTAAAAAAAAAGTTAGTTAAAATATTTAATTTTCGTTTGATTACTGCCAGTCAGGGCTGTAATGTACATTACAACTTAGTATTCTTAGTAAACAATCAGAAGTAATTGAATTCTGACTTGTGATAACAACTTGATTGCCTGATAAAACATTTTCTGATTGATTTTAATCAGGGATGGATAAAAAATGAGGGAAAATTTCGAGATCAGGACGGAAACGAGAAATTATAAAAATGATGCTTTATAACAATATCAGTTTAAAAACACTTTATTGATTTTTAAACTCATATGGTTGGATTTGTAAAAGCTTTAACATTACTAAACATAATATCTATATGGGTGTGCCAAGAGCATTTTTTATCAAATCAAATACAAACATTTTGAACAAATAATGAATAATATAAATCTAATAGTTAATTCTGATACATTTTTTATAGAAATTATTTTTATTAGGCTAGTTGATCTCTTTTTGAAAATGGTGTTTTATATTTGAATATAAGAGCAAAAAATATTTTTACCCAGCTTAAATATCCTCTCGGTTTGAAACCCTCCAAAAGTTAGCTATGTTTGAAGCCCCTTTAATTTAACACCCTTGTAAGCTTTACCTTTTGTTTGGTCCACTAACAAAAGACAGGCTGATGCTAGGAATTGACCTTGGCAAGTTAGTCCCAAGCCCCAGAAGATGGTAGAGAAGAATATATCTCTGTTCTCTAAATCTTTCAAGCTCTCTCTCACTTGCTAAACCTATCACATAACTGTCGCTAGACAGAACACAATGAGTCGTGCACTTCCCAACTTGTTCCTCTCACCAGAGGCTGTAAAACACCCCCCCTCCCCACCCCCTCAGTTTGCTACTACAATAGAGATCGAGTCATAAGGGCTTTATTTCCCGCCTGGGAGGAGACTTTCAGGAATCGATAAATTCATGACTTTTCCCAAAGTGGTCAGGATTCCACCCACTCATAATTTAATACATAAATAAGCAAAATATATTTTTTCAAACATTTTTTTCTATAGTCAAAATTTTAATTGGTTTCGTGAAAACCACACCCAAGTCTAGATGGCACTGCACTAAGAAATTCAAAACTGATGGAACATAGTTTAAACCTCAATTACATAACAAATCAATTTATAACTAAAATCTGAAAGCCTGGGGTTAAATGGCTCTAGGCACCACAATAATCTAAAAACTAGATCACTCATGGTAAGTTTCTGGTGCTAAGTGTTCATGTGTTTCCAGGAGCCGGTGAAAGAAGCAGCCAGTTCCAATGCTTTCAACGTGCTGGTGATTGTGGGGCCAATACTTGGTCTCATGTTACTGGCGGGCGTGGTCGCCACATTCTTGGGTGTGAGGGCGGCGCGTAAGAAGCGTGCAACGCGAGGTACGTACAGTCCCAGTCAGCAGGAGTACTGTAACCCACGTGTCGAAATGGACAACGTCATGAAACCGCCTCCGGAAGAAAGGCTTATCTGAGTGAGGAATCACAACACGACGACGTGCTTTCCAATATTATTGTGTCGTTCATTTCTGGGGGGTCTCTCGTGATATGACCGTTTGTCACACGAGAGGATGTCGACCAAGAGGACGGATATTCGTTGTGCCTTGAAACAAATTCTCAAGATGTCTAGGTCGAATTTTATGTGCCTCTGTGACAACTCCAAAACATCAGGGGAAAAGAAGTATGGAATTTAAACTAATATTTATAATATCAAAAGCTGGGAAACAATTTTTTAATTCTATTGTTGGCAGTGTCTAATGTATATTATTCGTCAAATAATTACACTTTGTGGTACCGTGACAAATTACTTGTAGATGCGCTACATTTTGTCTCTGACGTGTAAGTTGAACACACAGATCTACGAGTAGTGTCATGATCGAACTATACAGAGTGTCTTCTCTACTTCATTTATACCTGCACACGTCTGCGGATCAATCTTCTCTGCACTTTTAATTCCAAAAAAGTGAAAAGGGAGGAATATACAAAACCACAAGATGGCCTTTTCGTTTGTGAACAGTATCTGGAGTGTCTTAATTTTTTTTTTTAATATAAGAATAAAGATATAAGTACTAGTGTTGAAACTTTTTTTTTATGTTTACAAAGAGTAACTCGATGATTAATAAATTGTGAATCAATTTATCTAGATCAGGGGTCAGCAAACCTTTTGGACCTCGTTCGACCTATAAACTTATCAAAAGTCCCGCTATCACCTCACCTCGTCATTTCTGCACTCTAATTTTTATTTGTTTTATTTCATCTCTTATATTCAATCTTTCTTCAAATACTCTTGTTCTCTGATGTCTATAAGTAAAAACAGATTAAAAAATGTATATTACCATATTAAATTTTTGTTTAAATATTCTATAACATTATAGATTATGACCAATTAAGGTAATTTTGGTTACACTCAAATAATATTTGAAATTACTTGATATTTTTGCGGGTTTAAATGAATCAAAGATCGACTTTTAATTGTGCTGTAGTTTTCTTACGCAATGGACTGAAAATTGCGGCGATATCGACCAAATGATCTAATCAACGAGTTTTTGACCACTGTTCTAGCATAAAGAGGATAAACTTTTATTTACAAGTTCGACTCAACACTTTGTTCGTCGTGTCGGAGATTTTATTTTGTATATTCTCAAATTTTATAGCACATATTTTTCTTATCTAGGAGATGATTGAATGACTTGTGATTATATTTTTTTATTGTATTACAAGATATTATATAAAGTTATACACCTGATTATGAAATCTCACCAAAAAAGAGATTGTGATCTGTATTTTATGTTAATGGTTTGATTATTGCACTGACAAGAACTGTACATAAATAAACCATGACATTATTTTGGTTGACAAAGTTTAGATTGTTCACATTCTGTTGAGTTTCAAAATAATTTTCATCAAAGAAACGAATGACAAAATCATTAAAGGCCTACTTAATATGAACTAATTGCATGTTAAATGTAAAACAAGCTAAACAATTTGCTTATTTCATTTATTTGAAATGGAGAACATGGTTTTATATGAATATGGCTTACAATACCATAAGATTAAATAAGTTATCTTTTATTAATTCTGAAATAAATCTGATTGCTATTTAATGATTTGTTAAAGTTTTATGAAAATATCAAATCTGCAGCTTCATGAAATTATAAACTATTATTTAATTATTTTGTAAATACACTAGGAAGGTAGATCTTTTCACTTATCAAGAACACTGTCCGTTCAAAATAAAAAGAACAAAAATCCCAATTACTGGACCAAAACATTTTTGGGGTACCCTTTCTTTGGATAAAAATTTAAAAGGCTTGAATCAAAGTGTATATTGCTTCAAAAATATGTAATTTTGAATTGTATGTTTTGTTTTATAGTAGTCTTTATCTTAATTGCGAAGACATTGCCTTCCTAGCTCAATTTTATTTTAATGTAACTCAGCCATTAAGTGTGTTAAGTTTCCATTATATAATTAGATTTATTTAAAAAAAAAATATGGCAACTGTTTGTAATGGGTTATTTTTGAAACCTGTTTTTTAATCATTTGAGACTGAAGCTGAAATATTACTTTTAGGACCAAAATTAGATTATTCTGTGCTTTTTTTTACTTACCACTAAACTAATAATACAAGTCTCTTAATGTTCAATATATATAATGTTTTTATAGACCATTTTAATTTTAAAATATATAATTTATGATTTCCAAGGTTATAATTAGCTATGGAAGAGGGTAAAAGTAGGATGGATAAAATATATTAAAGGGAATGAACATAATATGGCTATTACATTAAAAATAACAGGGTTCACACTTCTACTGGACAAAGAGGTATTGACTGCCTCTTGAAGAAAATTGATCATTTCCACCCAAGCCCTCGATCGAGGTTTCATTCTATCGGAACTCATCAGGAGGGGAAGTGAAAAAACTGAATATCTTTCTCTCATCGACTGTTTCCAGCCTGTGACAGGATGACTTTAGTAAAGTGCCTCAATCTTCCTCTATCCTTCCACCATTCTTCCTTCTTATCTTCTCCTCTCTCTGATGTTCTTTCTCTTTTTACTCTCATTAAATGCCCAAACCATCTCACCCTTGCGTCCTCTATCTCATGTACTCCCGGTACACCAAATATTTCACAAACTATTACATTCCTAATCCTGTTTCGCGCGACAGCTAGCATGACCTCCACTTTCTTGGTCCGTCTTACATCCAATGTCCATGCTCACGTTTTTATTGTAGAGCTCATTATAATTTTATGTTACAATTTAACTTTGAATTAGTTTTTTTTTCTTTCCCCATCATGAATAAAATATTGTCACCATAACTGAATTATATGTATGTTTAAAAATGAGGTGGCTCGATGGCTAAATAATTTTATAATAATGGAAATTGATAAACCTAAAGAAAAATGGAAAATTTACTACGAAGAGTAAATTTAATGAAGAAAGACCCACCTAGGGAAAGAGGAAAAAAATGTGGGAAGAATCCAATACACAAAGGTGACATCTTACTTTTTTCTGTCTTCTATAGTAGAAATAGTAAATCACACATTTTAACACAAATATAATATTATTTCGGCATTGTTGCCTTTATCAAACACAAAGAAATAAAGCAGAGAGAGTACACTGGATATAAACAATAGATTACTCCATTTTGAATTCTTCCCATATCTTTCCTCTTTCCCTTGGTGGGCTTTCTTCATCAAATTTACTCTTAGTAGTTTATTTTACAGTTTTCTTTAGTTTTATCAATTTTGAGTATTAAAATAAATTATGTGTACATATGACTTGTGAAATTGTTATGTATGAATTTGACCTCTTTATTGTGTAATGTAACATTTTATTTTCACTTAAATAAGTTTCTAAATGATATCAACTAATTATAAAGCTCACACATTGCGACTTTAGCCAAAGAGTAATGACATATTCCTTTTACCAATCAAAACAATGCCTTCAACTGAAATCGTGACCGTCCAAGACAATACTACCTTTAAAATAAAGTGCAGTGTTAAATATATCTCTAGTGTAAAATGTAAATACTAAATAGGAAACCAGAAAGTGACCAAAGTTAAGACTGTGAGTTGTATATAGTAAAATATATTTATATTATGATATGGCTTTGGCCGAACTAATTTTTATCGATTGACTAAATGCTCGTGTGAAACTAAAACTAGATTGGGGATGTGACATTGTTTTGTGCTCGGTTAATGTCACAAAGAAACAAGGAAAAATTGTGCCAAATGGCTAAATTCAATAAGCATCGGCACACTTTCTAGAGAGAAAAAAAATCTGTTCTAAAAGTTTGAAATAAAATCTTTGCCCTTCTATTTTTTATTGCAACAAAAAGTATAATTATTTTGATCATTCTTCACTACGGTGTTCTTTTTTTAAAACTTACTATCCATTTGAGTTTGAGGAGGGTTGAGTGTATATGTAGTGTACCTGCATTAGTGTGGAGGGAGTGGGAAACCACCCTCGATGCAACAAACTGGGATTTGAACCCCAAAATTTCAGTCATTGACAGTCCAGACTTTTGTGAGAAGGGCGCCTCAGACCATTCATTCACCAACCAATGGTGTATTATTAGAAACGACCACATTAAGTTTAAGGTGGGAATGTATTATTATTATTAGCACCGCGTCTTACTACCTGTTCGGGTTATACGCACTTACGCTAATGTGTAATGGTAGGATGATTGT
>CABFOV010006364.1:5774-35259 GCA_902141375.1 Timema poppense | reverse complement strand
CACTGGCACATTGTCTCCTGTTCACGCACTCTCATTCTGTTCGGTGAAACATGTCCACACCGGCACATTGTCTCTTGTTCACGCACTCTCATTCTGTTCGGTGAAACATGTCCACACTGGCACATTGTCTCCTGTTCACGCACTCTCATTCTGTTCGATGAAACATGTCCACACCGGCACATTGTCTCTTGTTCACACACTCATTCTTTTCGGTGAAACATGTCCACACTGGCACATAGTCTCCTGTTCACGTACGCTCATTCAATTCGGTGAAACATGTCCACACTGGCACATTGTCTCTTGTTCACGCACCCTCATTCTGTTAGGTGAAACATGTCCACACCGGCACATTGTCTCTTGTTCACACACTCATTCTGTGCGGTGAAACATGTCCACACTGTGGCATTGTCTCCTGTTCGCGCACATTCATGCGGTAAAAATGCTCAAGTGGAGACGCACCTCTACGAACCAGTCAGAATCCAGAAGTGACGTCACGTGTGGTCTTGTCCCCCTCTTCCCTTACCCGTTGTCTTGCAGACCAACCGTCGTGTCGCAACAAAATTGCCGGTGACACGCATCCGTGCTGTTATAACCGTGGGATTTATTTTTTACACTAGCGGCGGATGTTCAACACACTTGAGCGGTGGAGCTGCCCAACTTAGGTCGATCTGGGAACACGGGCGAGCCACAGGTTCCACATATTTGTTATATTCTGATAATAGTTATACAAAGTATTTAATCTAAACCACCTACCATAAATTTAAAAAAATGTTATATTAAAATATATATATTTAGTTTTGTTTTAAAGAAAGAAGAATCATTGTTTGATTTGATATTGTTAGGATACTAGAAAAGACGTAATTAGGGTTGCTGGCAACCCTTGATTAAAAACTTTTTTTTTAAATATGTATGAATTATTGTATTGATACTCAAAACTGACTACTATTTATAATACCGGTTACAAAAAAAATCTTGTTAAAAAGATGAAACATATTGTTGCTATATGCCAATATTCCTAATTAATTTGGCACCCGGGCCAGCTGACCCACCTATTTCACCATAGTTACGCCACTGTATACTGGGAAATTCACTGCGCATGCATGTGCATGTGTGACCTGCGCAGTAACTGAATCTGTATGATGTTTGAGGACATTGTTTAAATTTGAAAGAATTTAATAAATATAAGAAAAATTACAAATTGACGAGAGTATTACAAAAGTGTTAGCTTCAAAGCGCCGACTGCAATGCTTCATTGTCTTCTCTATTCAGTCGCTGACGCGTTGACTCAATGCATACACAGAGGTATAACCTGATCAAGTGATACTAGTCATTTTTTCCAGTCCCGGGCCTCTGAGATCTTCATGTTGATACCATCATAAGTGGAGAAATAAATGAGAGGGAGCACATTTAGTCAAGGGAGGGGCAAACTAGATCGGTGTTCCCCTACTCCATGCTCTGTCGCTGTTAAGGTTATTTACTGTACAGTATTCTACGAACTGCTTCATACAAAACTCTATTCTATCTTTAATCAAAGCAGTTCCAAACATTTCGCCTGGCTCAAGGTTAAACACTTAATACATCTTTCATCTTTCCTGTGTTGTGAGGTTATCACTTTTGAGGAATTCCCTCAATTTTGGTGGGTGTGTAAGATGAACATGTTGACCTTTTATCAATGTTGACTACTCACGTATCTATAATGATAATACTCTGTTACGAGCTGAGACGTAAGAGACCCACACATTGTTTCGTGAGATTTCTACTCCTGAATTCTGTCGACTCTCGGACCGACAAACAACCTGTTGTTTTTTCGTGTTGGTGCGCGCGACCGTAATAAAACTCCGGAGGCAATCCAACATGTTTATATGGGGAACCCGATCCAAAGCCAGGAGTTTCTAGTTGTTTAGGCGACATTTGACTCACGCGACGTGTTCTTGGAACCTGACCAAGGTATGCTCTGATTTGGGTTGGAAGAACAGTAGAGAAAATTCCAAAATATTTATTTGCGGCCAACATTGCTAACACTCTTTTATTTGGGTTATTTTATAGGTATAGATAATATATACTGTATTAAAAGTGAAAGCTGCAAATAGCATGACTTATTGTATGAATATATTAACAATGTTTTAGTAACTTTAGTAAATAACTTCTATTGTTCTTCCTACAAAACTCACACTATAGTGTACCTCTGCACAGGATGTCAGGATGCTACCACGCTTGGGTAGGGATGACACTGTTCCCGAATATATTGATTCGATACATTGATCAAGCTATAGCGATATAGGCCTATGGAATTGTATTGGTCTGGGCGAACTGTAACGGTGGTATTAAGATATAAATATTATTATTATGCTGTTACTTAGTCTACTATTAGTCTTACTATTCGTTCGGGCTATACGCTAAAATACTAATTACGGTAAAAGGTTAGGAATTGGGAAGGTTGAATATAGAGAAAGTGAACCCGCACTTGCGTGGAGGAAGAGTGGAAAACCATTTAGGAAAAACCACCCCAGTTCACCCGAGCGAAATTTGAACCTCGATTTCTCCGTCCTCTGCAGTCGAGCTCAACATGAAACCGGTGCGTTAGCTAATTACGCCACTGAGGTGGATTATATTCTGTTCTTTAATGATTTTCATTACCGCTTTTCACTTTTAATGTTTTATTTAGCGGTTGAAATTTGCAGACAACTAGAATAAAAATATGAAAAAATCGACTCAATCGATAGCAATAAATAACATTTATTTTGATTCCCTAGCTGTAATGCGTAGTCCGATGCATGAAATATATAACATCTATTTAAATATATAGATTTTTTTTATAGATAATACGCTATATTTTTATATCGATATATGATTGCGATCCCTACTCGCAAGTGTTTTATAGAGGAGCTTTGGACTCGCATGATTGTAATCGTAAACATTTCCGACCTCTACATTATGTATTTCTGTATCCCAGAACGATTTATACCCTGAAATCTCGCAGTCACCAGAAATTCAGTCTTAATGCAAGAATCATTAATCATTGAACAAATTATTCGGGTATTCATATTTGAAAAACAACATAGACTTTCAACTGCTTTCGATAGTCTTGATGGGTTTTTTTTGTGTTACTCTTCTTACTGATTGATTGCCCCACAACTCACACCAATTACACGACATAAGATGAGTAAAGCTAATTGTAATTAAATGCACCAACATTCTTCATGAATGAAACCACATCCAGGACAAGTGACGGGAACATTTTCACTCATACTCAGCGGCGGATTTACATATAGGCCCAGTAGGCATGTGTCTACGGTGGCAGATTTTAGAGGCGGCGAATTTTGAATGACGGAAAAAAACCTTTTTCTGCCAGTTAAAATAATTTAATTGCTTCATCGTGGGTGTGATTGTTGTGGTTTGCTGTATCTGTGTATCAACATGACAAGAGTATTGCCTTCATTCACTGACATTCGTCTTAATTGAAGGTCACCTATTGGATAAAAGAGCTTTTTGTCTGGCATCATTGACCAGTTCGCTCAGCAGAAATCGGGGGAAAGATATTATAGACCAGCGGTTCCCAAACTTTTTTTTAATCGTGGAGCACTTTTCAGGAGAGAGATTCGTCACGGAGCACTATCGTTGCCCTGATGTTAGAGGCACTTGTGTGCATTTTTTGCTGTTTTTGCCTGACTGCATTTTTTAAGTTGCTAGTCGATATTTTATCATATAGAAAAAGCACAAATTATTTTTCTAGTTCTAAATAGCTTAATATTTGACCTACATTTACTTAATTTAACCCATTGAAAGTCACTGAAAATTGGAACTTTTTCATCTAGCACCTACATAGGTACTAAACCAGGGAGGAGGCAAAGTGTTAGACAACCAAGCGATCGACACGAGAGGACCAACTGCTCGACAAACCTTGATATCATCCTGTTAAGAGTGGGCTAAGTGACAAAACAGTTAATTCAATACACGTTTTTACTTATTTACACTAAAATAATTCCCCCACCCCCAACCCGTCAGCTTAACCTCACACTTCTTGACATATTTTTTGTAGGTTTTGCTAAAGTAAAATTGTAGGTGAAAAATAACTCGAAATAATGATGACCTTATAAAAGAATATAATAAATTGAACAATCGCAATTAATTCTGCAACGTTGGTTGCAACATTAAAGAACAGTGCGTGCTGGTCCACACGTATGAACTATCTTACTTTAATATTAATATATTAGAGGTGAGGAGGGTATAATTTAGAGAAAATATACACGCTTTTTCATGAAGAAAGAGTTGAAAACCATTGAATAAAAATTCCTTAGTGGCCTTTATTAAAACTTGAAATTTGACAACAGATTTAAAATAGTAAGTAAAATTAGTAACCGGCAATAAACGACAGTAAAAAGGATTTTTATTGTTTTTCAAAGAGATAATTTTAATATCTAACCTGTATATTTAGTGCTACATATTATTAATTTTTAGCACCGCGTTATACCTACTAGAGGGTTACTACCCGTTCGAGTTATACGCCTATATACTAGCTACGCTAATGTGTTTAGGGACGAGTAATGTCGAATTTAGAGGAACTGAACCCGATTTTTCGCGGGGTGAGTGTGGAAAACCATTTATGAAAATCCACCCTCAGTCAACCGATTGGGATTGAACCTCAATGAATGATCTCGACGTTTAAGATGTCAGGTGGGGAATGATGCATAATTATTTAGTACCGTTTCCGAATATTTTGAGGGATGTGTGGTAAGCAGGAAGGAGATTTTGTTCAAGGTACAAGATCTAAGCCATCAGATATCAAGAAGGGCTGGTAAGATGATGGATATATTGTTTAAGGTACAATATTTAAGCTGTCAAGTTTTAAGGACCAGCTGGTAAGCGGGGTGGGTGGTAAGAGGATAAGATTAAAAGAATTAACCTTGACATGATAAAGGCAGGCAGGCAAGTCCTGACAGGTTTAAAGAGAAAGTGTCCCTATTTCAGACTCTCGTATGTGCAAGTTAAAGGATTAATGATCTCGACGTTTAAGGTGTCGGGTGGAGAATGATGCATAATTATTTCGTACAGTTTCAAACCGTTTCAAAATATTTTAAGGGATGTGTGGTAAGCAGGAAGGACATATTGTTTAAAATACATTATCTAAGCCGTCAGGTATCAAGGAGCGGGTGGTAGGTGGGATGGGTGGGATCAACACGGTCATGATCGAGCCAGACTACCTCTTGCTCAGGAAGGGTACAGGAAGTTGTATGACTGAAAGGAGGTAAGAGTACAGGATGGGGACTGGAAGTTGTGCAGATCAATGGGAGGAGGGGAGAGGGGCGATTGGTGGGCATGGTAAGAGAAGGGGATGAAGGCTGGGAGGATAGTACGGGATGTAGGCTGGAATCTAGACTCAAGGGAGGAGGGGGTCTGCAAGGGGCAGAACGACACATTCAGGGGTATAAGGTACTCTTGTGTAATTAAAAGTACCCCATTCAATGTGGTGGATCAAGGGGCAGAACGACAAACACAGGGGTATAAGGTACTCTTGTGTAATTAAAAGTACCCATTCAATGTGGTGGATCAATGTTAACCTTATGGGAGAAAGTGGTCCAGAACTATCATTTCAACCACTTCTACCATGTTTATATCTTTGTTAGTTTTGAAATAACTGGTCTGTCACTTGAGCCACTCTTAACTGGATTCATCTCGATGTTTGTCGAGCATTTGGTCCTCTCGTGTCGATCGCTTGGCTGTCTATCACTTTGTCCTCCTATACATGAGCTTGTCTTGCAGTTGGTCCAAGTCGTGTCGGCCACTTGACCCACCCAGCCTTTCAAATATTTTTTATAGCTTGTCGAGCAGTTTGTTGTCTAGCAGTTTGTATGATGCCACTAAACCGAAAGACAGAAGTATTCGCAATGGAAACGGGGTTTTAACCATTTGGGCATGTTAACATCAAGTTTTATTTCATTCGAAATGTTATTTTCTCCACTAATGTCAGATAAATAAAGATCATACTTAACTAAATAAACGAAAAACAGCAACAAAAAACATTAAGTAAGGCAATGCATTTGATAACTTATTTAAAGCCGATATTGTCAATATTGAGGCGGGATCTTTATTTTGTATTAGTAGCCACATAGGGAGAGAATCTTAATTCCCATAAGTAAGTTGTTGCAAAGGACAGTAGGTTGATTTTTGCTTTATCTAAAAAAAAAAAACCACTTTAAATTCGTCTATTAGCTAACACCAAAATTCTAATAGTGACTTCTTAGTTGTAAAATTCTCTTTCATCGCAGAATCTGATGTCAAATCAATCAAGCACTCATGACGGGGTTAGCTTCCACCGAAGAGGTTGTATGGTTTTGCAGCCTGCAGCCCGTTTGCTTCGCCTACGTTCTCAATGTTTTGCATAGTTCCAAGAAGGTGCGGGCGGCCAAATAATACTTACTACCAACACTGCTTCACAACACGCTGCAGGAGCTAAAGAATATATACCCAATAGTTATCTATACACAGTTCATTGCCGTACAAATTCACAGTTTTGAGAGCTTGTCACATTTATATTAATTATTTGTCTTTCCATTCTCTTCGCAGAGCAGCAAGTGATCCGCAAGCACACTTTGGAAACAGTTTATATAGACTATTTTCTTATTGTGTACATGCTAATATTTTATCTGTAGTAACATGTTCTACACTCTACTAATTGCAGACTTTATATTTTTAAATTATATAATATTTGAATTTGTGTGTTGTGATAGTGTAAGAGTATTTATTTCAATTTTTTTAAGTATTTGCTTAGATCCTTACTACTTTTACAACCTCACTATAATAAATAATAAAATAATGTAATCACTTTTTATCTGTCACTCCACAGATAACACTTGTGCACATGGCATATCTTGTGTCGGTGTATGAAAGGTGGTAGGGGAAACGGGGATTTAGAAGGTTAGAAATTAAGGTAGGAAAAGTGGGCGGCAGAGTCGTAAATCTGCCCCTGCATCATACTGATCAATTATTATTCTTCCCTGTAGGTTTTTAAAAACTCTTTGGATACAAATTTGACAGAAGAATGACAGCATTTTTTTTTTACATAACTGTAATCATGTTATTGTATTTATTTTTAAATTTGATAAATCAGATAATTTTAATTCTAGCAACCAATTGGTTTGGCATTGTTGGTAGAATGATTTATAATCTTGACCATCTCAGGATTCTCTTTCCAAGTGATTGCTTCCGGTCGCATATATTTGATTCTTTTTTACGAGTAGATTGGTCTACCTTCTATTTCGCGTCACTTAAAGTTAACAGATAACCTTTTTACCGTCCTGCCGTCATGGGATCGCATGCCCAGGAATAATTTAGGTTGAAACAAAATATCCCTTCGGCGTCTTTTTTTCATGTTCCTCTTAAAATGTTTGCAGCTATTGTCGAGAGATCGCCAAGTTATTTTTATAGTTATACAGTTAAAATAATGTAACCTAGAGATTTGTATTTAAACAATGCTTTTATATGACTCTACAAAATGTAAACGTTCAGATAATGAAAATCAAGAATTGATCAACTACATTGCCATCTAGTGGCGTATTTCTTACTATATCGAATATCTCAATCAATCAGCAATCAAATTACTGGCACCAGTGGCGCACCCAAACATTAACTTTGGGGGAGGCATTCCATCAAGACTGTAGCCAGAATTAGATTTCATGGGATGGAATGGGCTTGGGGAAAGGGGAGCACAGCCCCCTCACCACCGAAGGCCGAGAAAGTTCATGAGTATTATATGCCTTTAGAAGCAATTTGGAGTTATTTTACAGTAATTATTAAGTGCATGGATTTAAATGTAAAAGTGGTCTTGAATCCTATATATTGAGGCTATTATTTGTGCTATTTTATTCCAATTGCTAATTTTATGTGCAATGGTAAGTTTTTTGAATATTAGGTTTTAAGTCATAAGTCAAGTTCCAAAATATAGCCTATACATTCGGCACATTTTTAGGAGTAAATATTTAAATTCTGCTTCATATTATCTAAATTTTTATTAAAACTATTTGCATTCTTAGGGGATTATATACCCCATTTGCCTCCCCCTTGAATGCGCCACTGATTGGCACGATAGAGTTTCATTTTCACAAATTATAATCACACGGAAAGATGGCTGACGGTTTATCATCTAGCTCTAGTAGACAATACTTCTTCCCGATTGACTAGCCATAAAACTTTAGAGGCTAAAGTCACAATTAAATTGTTGTGTCTGATATCATTGCCTGTCGTATTTCGAAATTCATAAAATCACATTCACGTGAAAACATTGATAATAAGTTGAAAGTTTTTTAAATGGTGTAACCAGCTTTACTCTCAGATGTTAACTCCTCTGTGAAATAGGGCAATGTTGACCGCCATCTTGACCGAGTGACCGATTCGAGCGAGATTGATATCACATAAACCTTCTAGCTAGAACGTTCCACGAGGTCGTTGTGCTACTTTCTCAATATCACATAACAATAGCCTTGTTCTTGATATTATTTATCAACGTAACTAACCAATGGGATATCGGCACGAATTCATGTACAAGTATTAATAATTATCTGGATTCTAACCGAGGTCCCTTACAACTTGGTTGACCACTTTAAGCACTTAGCCACGACGAAGAGCCATTATTATTATATTCCGCTTACAAACTAAAACACGAACATGTAAAATATTAATAACTAGCGGGCTTAATTGGTCAAACAGATGACAAATTATTGGTAGATTGTGTGAAGTTCTGACCCCTATTGGTTAACTGATGGGTTTTATTATTAATAAAAAAAATTGCACAAATGGTGAAGTAATCTAAAGCGTCAGTTGCGATCAATGAGATTTACCGGTGTTGAGGTTACAGTTCACATCTGGGGAACTAAAAAGTGGAAATTTAAATTATGTTACATACACTTATCCCCTCAGGGTCTACTGCCAGAATTGGTCATCAGCGACTTGAAATAAGTGCATTTTAAGAAAACTCGCAAGTACTCACCAGAATGTTTTTTTTAACGAAATTCACACGCACTTACCAGAAAAAAAAGGAAGTTGGGTGGAAGCGGATTCTGACATGTTGTTGGCTTGTCGACAAAGTTGCCAACTTAGCAATTTTTCCCGTCAGATCTATCTTTTATCAGAGTCGATATGGCAGCTAAATATTCAAATAACACCTAGTGGTGCTTCTAGCTTTTTTCTAGAGGTAAAAAAAAATCTCTCTCCGGGGGCTCCTTTATTTTAAAACAGTCTAGAAGCGAAGGAGGCAAACATATATTTAATTTCGCACTGATAGCTCTACTGTTACTTTCAAGGCATCTAAAATTATTTTATGAAGTATTCTCTCTTTTAATTGAATGGAATAATAATTTTCAATATTATTTGTTTTGAATTAGGAATTTTTGCAGGTAATTTTATTTTGACCCTTCAATTTAAAGTAACCACAACTTTTATTTTCTTTAAAAATGATATGATGTAGGTTACGGATAAAGCCACTAGCCTAATACTCCCAATTAGTTGAAAAATGACACCTGGACACGGGTTCGATTCCAGCTACTTTTGTAAATTATTCGGCAACACTGCTTACTGGGCTTGATATCCACGATGGCCGAACATGTAAGTATTACTGAAATTGGATTCCTTCTCTTGCACTGAGGTTGTGCTTTCTAACCTTTGGCAGGGTTTCACCCACATTTTTGTCGCCACTTGGGCTTGAAAGAACCTATGAGGATTAAAATTCTAGTTTATCCCCGTAATTATATATATCCGTTCTGTCAGCATATAAATAATTACACTATTCGGGTGGGTAAATTTGAGAGAAAATGTACCCTTATTTGTTTGGACCTACAGAAGGAGATCGTTTAGGGAAAATCACCCCTATTACACCCGGCCGGAATTCGAATCTTGACCTAGTCATCGACAAACCAAATGAGTGTGACGTCAAGTCTCTTGCCAATCGATACTGTAATAAATAGTTTATAAAATTATTATGTTAGAGCGGCTAAGATGTCACAAGCACTGTGAGTACGTACATTCGTATTTTAAAGCATGCTAGCAAGCAAGAAACTACCAGACTTGGGTAACCAACATTATTAACCTTAGCAATAAATTAACATTTGTTTTATTATTTCAAAGATTGCATTTCTATTTGAGTTTTGTACTTTTCTATATTCATTATAACCACTAAAAAAATAAAATAAAGCTACAACCTCAAAAAGCATTGTGACCCCACCCTAAACACGCCACACTACCCTTAGGTTGGAAACCACCGAACTGTTTGTTGTGTTTGGCGCCGGTAGGTCAACCTGAACAGACAACAAACACATGTGCTTATGACGTGGAGCCATCTCATGTGCGTTGCGCAGAAAATTAGCTTCATTCCTGTCTACATGACACGTCCGTCACGCCACCTTCTCGGCCTACGTCACAACTAGGAGATACAGGGGTGGACTGGTAGGTTTCAAGTGGCCCGGCCGGCCATAACATACTTTCATAAATACCGCTGAAGCTATGTTTCAGTGTCAGTTCAAATTGTGTAGTGAAGTTGTAACACTATGGATTAATGAAGCCGCTCTTTAGGCGTCGATTGTAATAATATGGATTAATGGCGTCTCGCTGATATAAGAATGCTGTGATGATGTACAGGTTGTCTATAGCTCCGTGATCGAGCGCCTATCATCACTGTACGGAAAAGATACCGTTTAATCAGCTGTTTATATTATTATTATTATTATTATTATTATTATTATTATTAGCACCGCGTCTTACTACCCGTTCGGGTTATACGCACTTACGCTAATGTGTAATGGTAGGGTGATTGTGAGATGAAATGGAGGACCTACAGTTTAACGTGGAATCCGAACCACGGTGGAGGCCTGGCATTCCCCCCATTCACAAGATGTCTTGTCAGAGGTGAAGGAAGGGTTTGGTGATCAGATAAATCTGTGCCGGGACCGAGGATTGAACCCCGGCCGCCAGCATAGAGCTGTTTATAGCTCCGTGTTAGAGCACTAATTAAATCGATATATTAATAAAATTGAAGAAAGAGAACTGTTGATGGCTGTTATTTCACACACGGTTTATTTAAATTACACCTGTTAATTACTTGTACATATTTAAATTAAATGTTTTATATCACTGCACACTTGTGATATTGATGTGACTTATCTTATAATGTGTTATACTGTGACTGACTTGTGCGTGAGCGGGATCTCGGTGTAGATGTTTGGTCCCAGAGATCATCCTCATGCCATAAACATACGCACAATGGTTTATATATGACATACCCCTTGCCTTTCTCTCCCCTTTTCAAGAGTGTAAAATCCAACTAAGAGAAAGAGTCCTGGCGACAGGTTTTGTGAAGGCGAGCTTCTTATTGGTATAGAGAAATGGCGTCTTTTGCCAAATACTATGAAGTTGTTCCTTTTAACAAGAAACAACGCAGTTATTCTTTTAACAGGAAAGATGGTATAAAAAATATATTTTATGGGTGAAATCCTTTTCACTTTGTTTCTGAGAAGCGCGTGTTTCTTCATGGATAAATCTTAAAAGGATAAGCTACCTATATTACTTTAAATAAAATTTACCTTCATCCTTGCCTTTTTACATAATTTAGATTAATCCAAACCAATATCATTACAAAGTATTTATATTTTGTATTAAATCTAATCTGGAGGCTATTTCAGCTACATTGATGGTTACGTCGCTATTCAGTGACACGAACAAAGATTATTCTCTCTTATTTTAAAATATTTAAGCTTGTGTGGATTACAAAGCTAGTTAGAGTGAGTATTCACCTAAATGTTTTTATGTTTGGATTGAAAAAATGTTTACAAACAACGCAGAGAAATAACAATTGGGACGGTTTTACACTTAACATAATCTTTCTTATATATTCACGCACATTATGGGCTCCCGTCAGACTAACTGGAACTTTTCATTAAAAATTAATAAAAGCAATCATTAAGAATCATATGCATAATTTTATTTTAATATAAAGTGGTTGCGGTGGCCCAAATTAAACTGGCCCGCCGGGATGTGTCCCAGTCCACCCCTGAGGAGGTACCACGTTTTGGAACCAGACAATGCGAGGCTGACGAATGCGGACACATTCTTAATTTTAAGAGAACCACAAGCTGAATATAACATAAACGTTGATGTGTTTAAGGTCTCAATAGAATTTGGTCTGGTTTTCTGGAGACAAGGAGCTCGGAATTCGTATTCCGGCCGGATATATCGAGGGAAGCTTTTCCTAAATGTTTTCTCACCATCCCTCCAATAAATGCAGGTACATTTCCAATGAATTATAGCTTCATTCCTACCCCATTAGTTTAGTTAAATTCTTATAGCTTGGAGGAATATACTATTATTTATATGTAGTGAAACTGACGCCCTAGACCCTTTAGCCATTAATAATCCTTATTAAGTCGTTTGGACGTAATACCTTTGTTTGTAAACATGTTAGTATAAAAATCTTTCTTCGCGACAATCCTGAAATGTATTTCTGACACCCCCTGTGAGGTATCCTGTGTCAGTTGCAACTGTACAGCGAGCAGTGTCGTCACGGTCGAGTGCATGTGCACTGACGGGTGTGACGTCATTCTCCCGGCCAGTTTACTATACTAATCATTGTGACCCTTCCACGGCTCAATTAGTCCCAGTTACAACCAACCACTTAATTTTCTTTCTCGAGTTTGACTCCAGCAGTAGCTTAGGTGAGCGATCAACACGCCTGACTCAATGGCGTAACTTGGTAATGCGAGACAGGTGGGCTGCTACTTAGGGCCAGTTTCATAGTCAAATTTAGTACGCCTCAAGTGCGGCGCTGTACTAAATACAAGACGACACCTACCTAAAACAGAATGGAATGGGCCAGTTTCATAGTCAAATTTAGTACGCTTCAAGTGCGGCGCTACACTAAATACAAGACGACATCTACCTAAACTAGAATGGAATGGGCCGTTCTCGCATAGGAAACTGGCCCATTCCATTCTGGTTTAGGTAGGTGTCTTCATGAACTTAGTGTAGCGCCGCACTTGAGGCGTACTAAATTTGACGATGAAACCGGCCCTTAAAATGAATATGTACTCATATTTATAACCCCTTCCTATCTTACGTGAAAAAAATCCATCTATATTCAACTACGTAACGATAGTTATTAAGCCGGAATAAAAAATATTTACTAAATAGAGCACATATCCACTTAAAGGTTTCACTTGAAGATAAGATCCATTATTATTTCCTTTTTCAGAAACTTCTCTGTGACAGCATTGTAAAATGTATTCTTCATTCTAACCTTGCTCTAAAGTTCCTTTTCAATTGACAATAGGTTAAGTAAGACTGGAGAGTCGATCTTGACCTTGTGTATATCTGCGGCTACTGTGGATTCGCTTTAATGCTGAAAACATTCTTTCACCAGAAGCAGTAGTAGTCAATTCTTCCAATTTGAACACTTCTTGAAAGCCTGCACTGATATCATTTTCAACTAAAAACTACAGTAACTCATGAACTGACTTCATACGAACATTAAAGTACCACAAGCTTATTCTTCAACCGAACATAGTCGAACATTCCTCCATAAACGTCTTTTAATTTATTGATAAGGTCCTCTGGAAAAATATTCTTGAAGCTCATAAAAAGGTGGAAAAACTCAAGTTTCTTTTAAGCCTCAAACCTTGTTTCTGTGTGAACACTAGTTTTATCAATAATTATTTACCCGCCTCGGTAGCGTAGTTAGCTAACGCACCAGTCGGGCTGAGCTAGACCACCGAGGACGGGGAGATTGAGGTTCGAATCTAGGTCGGGTGAACTGGTTAAAAAAAAAAAAGGTTTTCCACTCTCCCTCCACGCAAATGCGGGTTCACTTCCTCTAAATTCAACCTTTCCAATTCCTAATCCATTAGTGTAATTAGTACTAAAGCGTATAAACCGAACGGGTAGTTTTAAAGCAAGCTCTGTACATCCCATATTAAAATGACATCATTTACTTTTCAATATCATATATTATAGGGGGCCTACTGCATTTACATATTCCATCCCTGACTATGTATATAAAATACAACCAATGGTTCATGGAAGGAGTAGTTGCACAAGTAAAATATGTGATATTATGAATGCATTTGTTCATTAACTGCACATTTAGAACTAAAAGAAAAATACAAAGGACATACACATTATTATGCGAGGAGCTAAAATGTTTTCAGAACTTATTCATTCTATAACTTTTTGTTCTCAATAATACCAACAACATTTTCAAGTCACAAAAATTGGTATATAAATTAACACAACAAATATAAACTATGCACTACATTAATGAATATAATAAAATATGCGTTTTGATACCTGAAACAAATTTATTTTTCAAATGTTTTGGGCAAATTAATATAAAGGATGGAATTTGAAAACTGGTTGTTAGACTATATTTTGAAAATGCATGTGTTATCTTATGCTGAAAGTTCTATTCAAATAAGAACTAGCCTTGTGAGATAAACATTCGTGTGACATTGGTTTCCCAACTGGGGAAACAAATGAGGTTGACAGTCACAGATCTCGTGACTTATTAACAAGCCATATTCTATACTATAGAAACCCGCCTTGGTGGTGTAGTTGGCTAACGCACTAGTCATGTTGAGCTAGACTTCAGAGGACGGGGAGATCGAGGTTTGAATCTTGGTCAGGTGAAATGGGTTTAAAAAAGTTTTCCACGCAAATGCGGTTTTACGTCTTCTAGATTCAACCTTATCAATTTCTAATCCATTAGCTTAATAGTACATAAACTGAATGGGTAGTAAGACGCGGTGCTTAATAAAAATAATATACTATAGAATGAAGCTAAGATACATCTTTCAAAAGGTTGGTTTGGTTAAAAGGTGAATCCAATTTAAAAGGCTTGATGGCTAGTAGAGGTTTGTTGTTGAATCACAACAGTATCATATCTAGAGGCACATTCAATTAACTTATGACAGGCTTCTGTTGTCAAATCACTCTCTCACTAGATTAAACTGCCAATGACAGGGAGATCAGGTTTTGAATCCCGGTCGTGTTTAGGCTACTGAAGGGAGGGAGGGGGTTCTTAAATAATTTTCCACTTTTGCTCCACACAAGTACAGACACACTTCCTCTAATTCAACCTTCCCATCCCTAACTCATTAGCATAATTAGTGCATAGTGCTTATAACCTGAACAGGTATGTTGTGCTATAAGAAGAAAACATATATGTACACTAACAGCCAAAACATTTTCACATAATTTTAACATCAGTTAACTAATTTTAAAATCCTATTTTTTCTCTCTAAGGCATGCCTATACATTTAAATTATTTTAAGGATTTAGTTTTGTTGTTTTTGGAATGAGAAGGGTGATGGGACTTAACATGCTAACACTTAATTTCAAAGTTTTATTATTTTATTTGTACAATAAAAGCTGATAAATATGGTAAATGTGACATTATAAGCTGGCAGTAAAAAATAAGGTAGGGAACTTTTGTATTGACTTTCAGATGAAAGTTTATTCTACAAGAAAGAATAAAAATTGAGTTAATAATAATAATAATAATAATAATAATAATAAAATGATAGAATATTAGGAAAATGGTAGAGCACAAATAAAAGTAAAAACACAAAACACATATTTACACACATATCGATATTCCGATGCTATTATAACATCTTCCTCAGGGTCTACTACCATTTCCTGATGAAGATGTTATAATAGCATCGAAATATTGATGTGTGTGCAAATATGTGTTTATGTTTTTACTTTTATTTGTGCTCTACCATTTTCCTAATATTCTATCATTTTATTTATTACCAAGATGATTATAAAACATTATTTTATTGCCTACTAGTGACCAAGAAGCAATTCCACATTGTTATTGACATGAAATACATAATGATGGCCAGTATTGACAATAAGACAACATAATGAATACTCTTTGGGATATAAAAACTGGTAGTTTGAATTTCTTATTTTTTAAATCAGTTTTACAAATTTGAAACCATGTATATATCTCCACACAAACTCAACTATTGGGAGAAATGGGTCCCGATGCATGGGATCAATGTAATATGAAGTTTATACATATACAATAGCAGGGGGTCATTCTCATAGAAAATGTCTTTCGGAATTAACTTTTTTTTTCTAATAATCCAAAATGAATAATATTTATTTATGAGTTAGATATAAGAAACTTAGGCACTAGGAAATTGCTTTTCCAAATCAATAACCTTTATTTTGGAAAGTACCACGTTTTAAAAAAAAAGTTACTGAGACGGAAGTGAGGAAAACTATTGATGGGGTGTAATAATAAATAAAAATAAAATTAAAAACTAACCTACCTAATAAAATAATGTTAAGTAGAGGAACTATTCAAAGTGATATTATAATAGTTATATTGTTAAAAAATACACTTAATGAATTGTGTGTGTGTGTTTTTATGTAATGCATTATGCACACAAATTCAAAGAAGCAGAATTAATTAGCTTCTTTTTGTCTTTAGTTTAACAAAATTGTTCAAACTATAATAAATTTTCACTAAATATGTACTGCTGCCAATTATTCAGTGTTGAGTTACTCAAAATATGCAGTATGTCACTACTATCCACCAGTGAAATATCATTTTGGAGGAATACAAATAATTTACTGCCAGCAGATTTTCTCAAAAAACTCTTTTGTTTACTCATTCATGTTCTCAAGTGATTGCACTATTGCCACATAATGCTTGACTCTTTTCTTGCCACACAACTTTACTACAACATAGTCAAGTTCTTTAGCTTTACAATGGATCATTTCACAGTCACTATGATCTTGTGTTTCATCCCCATCATTTGTGGACACACTGTATTTCAATTTAGCTAAGGCGGAGAAGACAGAAACCTCTTGTGTAGATTTTCAAGTGTGTCATTGATATACCTCTTTTGTTTTTTGCTACTTCATCCCTTTCCAAAAATGTAACTAATATTCTAGTGTTTTCAATTACTTTTCTTGCATTCCTTTTATGCAAGCTCCCCTTTGGGCTCAACATTCTTCTTCCACAAGATAATAATTTGATGTAATTGATTGTCTTTCCAGAAACAGTTGCCACAAACCTTTTTTCCCCCCAGACAGTGCTTTTTTAAGTTGTTTTTTTAAACTTAGAGGAAGTCACCTCACTGAAGATCAATTTTATTCTTACTTGGCGAGTACCAACTTGTCCCTTGAGCATACTGTCTACTTTCTTCCTTGGAGTTTCTTCTCCAGTTTTTTCAAACCTTTGAGGCTTCTTCCTGTATTTGCTTACTTTGATCAGTAAATAGCACAGTTGAATGGTAAATGAACAAAAACCTAAACACTTTTTGAAACTCTCAACAATTAAACAAGAAAGGATGCAGACTAAAATTGCCAACACTTAACCAATTCTCACCTCCGTGATCACCCCTCACCTTCATTATGTAGACAAGGTAATGGAGGGGAGGACAACGGAGGTGAGAATTTTCTACATTCTAACCTCCCCAAAATGGCCATGATAAGTATAGAAACTAAGAACCTAATATATAATATCTATTTATATTGCAGAAAAACATTATAGTAATAATCTTATTAGAACATTAACTACCTGAAATTACGAGGAAACGGAGTTAAGAATTCTGACCAATCAAGTGGGACAGTAAAAGGCACGTTTCTAAGAGAATGGCCCCTGTACATACCTCTGACAGACGAAACCCTTTTTCGAAGAAAATTGTGCACATTATGTTTTACATTACTAAACAAAACTAATAAGTTAAATAATATTTATCTGACTTATGATCACATTTTTCTATAGTAATTTATTAAGCTATATTTTATAAATACGCACATGCTACTCTTCCAGATTCTCACTATTCAAAAAGAAATCAATCAAATCAATTAAATGTTTGGATAAAACTTTTTATGTTTTTCCCAAATGGCTGCTCCAGTAGTACAGCTTGTATCCAAAATCCAATATTAATCTTAAGTATTTATTAGAATTAACCAGCATAATTGGTTATGCAGACTAAACTTCATTCTTCTCAAATCTGATTTGCCAATGTATTGAGGGTGCAGACATATTAAGCTACTTACACTAATGCATAGTGTGAATGTGTAATCACCAACAAAAACAACCATTTAGAAAAAGGAACAAATTAATAAAATTTTACAATACAGGGGATGAACCCTGGACACCTACTTAGCTCAGTAGACAAATGCATTACCAAATTGACTTTACAGGTTATCTATAGTATTTTCTTACAGAATGAAAAATAATGTTAGACACTTTTAACAATAATTATTAAAACTTCAAAATATGTATGCATGTAGCCAATCTTTGTTAAATAAAATGTGACCTAAAAGTATGAGCACACAAGTTCCAGTCAACATTTTGATATGGTATTAATGAGAAATTGACATAATATTTATAGTTCAGAAGACAGCTTCACCTACAACATTTTATTGTTTAAAGGATAAGAATACAAGTCAACTTCAATAGCTTATATAAAGTTGGATCCTGGAAGAATAATAATTGTAGAACAACATAACAAACACATTGAACACTAACTTTGCTCAAACTTCAACATCTCATCAGTGCATACTCTATGTTTGATAAAAAGTTAACATAGCCTATTATAAAGATTTTCCATCAGCCGAACTTGAATAAATAAGTTAAACTGGTTTACCATCTTATCTTTTTAAAATGGATTTGTCCTAGTGCTTTGTATTTGTTCAGTCCCCACATCGCATGAGAGCTCATACATTTCATCAATCATCTTTTTAATCAGACTTGGGTCGAATGCACTATTTTACAAATTCATAACTCCAATTTACCTTTGAATCCTGAATCCTAATCTTGTAAAAAAGTATTAACATATAATAGAAAATGAAAATAAAATAGAATAATATAAAATACAAATTTTAACTTAATGTTAACATTCTTTCTTATAATCTCTTTATTAGAACATTCATTCCTTCAGTTAAGTATTTTTTTATTAAAAGTTTGTGTCTCGAACCCTTGAATCTGGGTTAACCTTAAAAATTTAAGGGCCCATCTATACTTGTACTGTTTGATGCTAATCCCTTGCATTCCATTGTGCAGGATGGTATTGGACTCAAAGGGTGGCAACCATAGTGACTACGGAAGTTTTCACACAGCCAGTGATCACCACACGGTGGACATCAAGGGGGTCCCTCACCAGTCCAGCGATGACCCTACCCTCCACAGTGACACAGATAGTGTGCGCCTGACTACAGACATGACCCAGTCCGATCTGTACCAGCGACAGGTGGTTAACCATTCTAAAAATATACCTTGATTTTCTTACAAATGTACCTTTTAGAAAATACAATTTTTTTTGCAGTCAACATTAATAATATTTTATTATTATATTAATGTTATTTTATAGGTATTCATAATATACAGTAGGTATGTGAAAAAAGTATCGATACTTTACTAATATCAATATTTTCCTTTCGATACTATCATCACATTTTACTAACTAAATATATTTGTATTGGAACTTGCTTACCACTAAGGGTTTTGAGATTCGGTTTTAATTTAAAATTATTATTATTATTAGAACCGCGTCTTACTACCCGTTCGGGTTATACGCACTTACGCTAATGTGCAATGGTAGGGTGATTATGAGATGAAATGGAGGACCTACAGTTTAACGTGGAATCCGAACCACGCTGGAGGCCTGGCATTCCCCTCATTCACAAGATGTCTTGTCAGAGGTAAAGGAAGGGTATGGTAATCAGATAATAATGTGCCGGGACCAAAGATTGAACCCCGGACCCCAGCACAGAAGTCCGACACATTACCCCTAGACCGCCAGGTCACCTTAATTTAAAAAAAACTTTCTTTTTTTCTATGAATTTTATATAAATAATTTCCTTGTTAATTTATTTTTGTCACTATACTATACTTCATTGTATTTTTTCCATTTACAAATCTAAAATTTGGGTTTATCTATAATTGAGTTAGGATGTTTATTCTATCTGTTATTTTATGTGTATATCAACGATTGCCTGTTATAAGTCTTGTGGTCAGCACTATAATAAAATAAATTGTTCAATTATTGTTGTTGTTAAGAAGGAAGAGAGAAGAGGAAATGCAGCCACATAGCTTGAATATTATAGAAAAGTTACATTAAAAATAACAAAGGAAAAGTGCTCCCAGAGCATCTGGTTGGGATTCTAAACCCTTCATTTTCTGTCACTGACAGTAAAGTGCATAGGTACTTCAGCGCCTTAGACCACTTGGCCACTGTTGTAAGGGCCTCACTCAATTGAAGTCATTGTTGCACAGAAACATATTTAAATTTTCTCCACCTCTAAGTGGGTTCAAAATGTCCTACTCTCAAGTGCAATCAATCAAGGTAGGATAAAACTGAGCTGTGGCTTATACTTGATTCTGAGACAAACTCTGCACGCTGATTCACAATCTATGTACACTTAGTTTACCTTAGATTAGATATAATTATAAACTCAAACTCTTTTAAAATATACCATCCTAAAAGCGTAAGAATACTCTGATATAGATGTAGATATTATAGCAATAGTAGATTAATTTTAACCTGACTAGACGATAATTTATTCTCATGTTTTTACTCGAGTTGTTCCTAAGATTTTTAAGTTAATATTGAAATATCACTGACATGATGATGGTTTGGTGCAGCCATTGCTCCCTCCTAGCGCAAAAACAGACTCATGGAAAAGCAGCAATGGACTCCACTCTCCCACCAGTGAATACTACGACTCGGATGACAAAACGGATGGACACAGGAATGGCACCGCAATTAATGGTGTAATTAAAATAGATGTACCTGCTCCTCTCAGAGAAGAGCCCAGATTCCCAAAGGAGAAGTGGAAAACGTTTATTGGTAAGTTGTACTACAAATTTAAGGCTTATAAAATTCGGAACTAGCCTATATTGATTGTTATTTTCTCATAAAGAAAATTTTGAACCACCGTTTGTTCATTAAAACCTTCGTTGAGATCGAAACTTTATAATAAACAAGCACACTTTTGGCAGTCAATCCTGATGATGGTACAACTTTTCAAACCCAATAAAAGCCAACACACTAGTTTTATAAAGACCTTACTTAGTCTAAAACTTTACAATAACTTGTTAGTATTTGTTCATTGAACTTTGAAACAAGAAGCAAAGGTGTGCGAAGCACACAATTAGTGCGAAAGACAGTTGAAGTGACCCCTTTATAAACAAATGAGGAATAATGTAAACAAATGTCCCACTTTTTGAGCTCAATCCTGTTTTCTATTCCCTCGTTTTATCAATGTTGATAACACATTAAGGATTTATTTTAGTAGACCTAAACATGGCACAATGCCATTATTTTAAATTGCCTGTTTTATACAAACCATAAAAGGCTACATGCATTTTCTTTTCAGGAAAGTTCTGGAGAAATTGATGGTTTTATATTACACACACATCCAACTTTGTAAATCATGAGCATCCAATGCTGAGCCTTTTGTGTTAAAATCTCCATTTTATCATTATTTTCTATAAAGAAAACATTTTGTCTATTATTTGTAACTTAGTTTTATACCTGCTGTTAGCAGTAGAGCAAAGCTCAAAACTTAATAAAAAAAAAAAATATTGGTATACTTGAAGTGATTGGTACTACTATTACTTCTTGTCAATACATTATTTGTAAACATAATATATTAAGATGGTGTAGAAGGGCATTTATGAAAAGGCCAGTGTTTCTGCAGGTTTTATATCAATTTTTTTTGGCCAAAATAAATCAAATATTGCTCCAGTAGAAATACAGAGTTTAATTTTCTACACATGGTGATATCAACACAAGTTGAATATCTCACTTGAGCATAGTGACATTAGATGACAAACTTTTTAAATGAATTTAAAAAGATGTCAAGAAAATTAAACTTTATATTGCTTCTGGAGCAATATTTTATTTCTTTGTGGTGAAAAAATGTTTTGCTATATAATCTATAAAACACTTGCCTTCACTCGCATTCCCTTCCACCCCACCTTAAGATGTGTGTCTACTCTTGTTTGTTGGGCTATCAAAACAAAGCGGATTACAGGATGTAATTTGTTAATATAAGCTTATATTATAATCCTTCATTAGCAAGTCATAATGTTAATTGTTTAGCAATGATTTCATAGCTTATATATAAAAAGTATGTAATATCTTAAAATAATAATTGTCTTGGCTTATTTTATTCAAAATCTTTAGTTCACACAAATATTTGAACCGCCGTGTCACTTAAAAGACCAGCAGTGCTATTATGACCACGATGCAAAACGAATTTGCGACTGTTAGCAGAGAGACGCTAGCCTTTGCATCAAAAGTTATTATGGCCGACCACTTTGCGAAAGCAAAGTCCTTGCGAGCGCAATTACTTTCCTAGTAGCGTGACACTAAGTTGCGCAGACATTTTACTTGTCCTTTGGTTTGTGTTACGAGGCTATGTTTGCTAGTTTTTGTAATTTATTAGGTGTTTTGTGTTACATTATTTAAACTTGCCATCTCATTAGCCCAATATAATAACCTCAAAACGTTTTGTGTGTGTTTCACATAATCTAGCTTTAAATAGGCCTATATCATAATGTAGGCCAAGAGTGGGGATAGTACGCTTACACTGAATGTTAAAAGAATATTTTATTTGAAACAACACTATCAAAATGCATTACTATTCACCATCAACACAATGATAATTAAGGTGATAGAAAAATAAAACTTAGGCCTAATATGTTTAAGATGCCTCAACAAAACTTTAATGATGTAATCATATTTAAACTATTATTATTATTATTATTATTATTATTATTATTATTATTATTATTATTAGCACCGCGTCTTACTACCCGTTCGGGTTATACACACTTNTTATACGCACTTACGCTAATGTGTAATGGTAGGGTGATTGTGAGATGAAATGGAGGACCTACAGTTTAACGTGGAATCCGAACCACGGTGGAGGCCTGGCATTCCCCACATTCACAAGATGTCTTGTCAGAGGTGAAGGAAGGGTTTGGTAATCAGATAAATCTTTGCCGGGACCGAGGATCGAACCCCAGCATATTTAAACTGAATTATTTATACAGTAGTAGCTACTATCCACATTAATGTTAGTTGTAGACCTCTGAAATATTGCAGCCTAGCTTAATATTTGCATGCGGTTTGGTTTAGGCCTAGGTTTTTTATTTATAAAAGGTTTACTAAAGTTATCTGAAACCAATAATTAGTAATTAAACCTAGTTATACTGAAGTGAATAAATTGCAACAACTCATTATAAAGAAATATTATATCCTTATATTCATAATCACTTAACTAAAGTCTCAATAATTCCCTTTAAGTAAAAGATGCATTTTATTATTTTTAGCCATCCAAATCACCCTCTTGTTCACTTTTTTTGTTAACTTAGTAGGACGACTGACAGTCGAAAATATTCAATGTGAACACAATTTTTGGGAGATCTTGAACGCTTTCATCAACTTTAAGTATTTAGTTTTATTTTCTAAGATCTTCACACCACATATTTGATTCAATCTCAAACGTGAGAACCTTTTCAACACTGTAAATTAATAAAATTAGCACATATATGATAAAGTGGAGTACTGTATAGATAGGAAGTTTTCTTCATCTAATCTCAACTTAATCAAACAACATAAAATTTAAAACACTTTACTCTAGGCCTATATCTTTGAACGTTTAATTTTTGGCTTGACAAAATTGAGAACGGTTTTAAAATAGACTTACTAAAAAAGCCAAAATACAAAATATTAAACTACTCTTTGATAAATGTTGTTTTTGAAACAAAGTTTTATAAGGCATATATTTTTTTAGTTATAATTAAAGTTATTTTAAATTAAAATAGACCTAAATATAAGGAGAACTCTACATTATAAACTGTTGAAATTATTTTTAATTAATGTAGTAAAAAACACTTGTTCCAGTATCAACATGAATACATGAAGAATAAAGCATTGGGTTGTAAAGCATATATCCCAAAAACATAGTTTCTTTATTAGCCAACTTCTCATACTAATTTATTCATTTCCCCGTGTGACATTACTATTTTAATGCATAGCTCACATGATTTTTTTGACTACAATATGTTATGTGTATTGAATAATGTAGGCCTAATATTTTTCATTTCGAATAGTAAGCAAACAAAATTATGCAAGTTATTTATTAAATTAAGCTACGTTAAATAGTTTTTGCAAATAATGTGACTTATGATCAGCTGTTTGGGAAAATAAAAATAAATGCATAATGTTCAATCATGAACACCAGCATTCTTGAAATAAATGTACCTAATTTCTAGCCTCTAGTCGGTGACCTGGCGGTCTAGGGGTAAGGTGTCAGACTTCTATGCTGGCGGCCGGGGTTCAATCCTCGGTCCCGGCAAAGATCTATCTGATTATCAAACCCTTCCTTCACCTCTGACAAGAAATCTTGTGAATGTGGGAAATGCCAGGCCTCCACCGTGGCTCGGATTCCACGTTAAACTGTAGGTCCTCCATTTTCATCTCACAATCACCCTATCATTACACATTAGCGTAAGTGCGTATAACGCGAACGGGTAGTAAGACGTGGTGCTAATAATAATAGATTCAATTATCAATCTCCCAGTCATTGGCAGTCTAGCCTACTGCGAGAGTGACACCTTGGAACATACGGCCACCGAGCCGGGTTATTATTTCGTATAAGTTCAATACTTTTGATTTTAGTGAGTAATTGAATTGGTCATAACCATATTTTTACTCTAAATATCAGCCTACCTACATAATTTGATACACTGTTTTATTTTTATTTCTCTCCTTAGTAATAATTCATAATGAACCTACCCTTTTAATTCAAGTTAATTTTGACTTGTAAATACTCTATACAAACCTCTGACGGTTATAATTATTCATAATAAATACATCAAACACAAGCTAATCCCTGAAAATATTTTTTCCAGAAACATAAAACAGTTTTTATTTGCAGCATTCCTTATCTTGGTGGTGAATTTTATCCTAACCACTGCCTCTCTCTCGCTGGTCCATGAACGCGTTCCAGACAGGGAGAAATATGCACCTCTGCCAGATATTGTGCTTGACAATGTTAATGCCATGGATTGGGCGCTTGACGTTTCGGAAATTCTCATTATGATTGCCACATTCTCATCGCTGGTTGTACTCATCTTCCATAAGCACAGGTTAGTTAAATTATAATTCAATGTGGCAAACTTATGGCTAGGTCCTCAGAGTGGAAGATGACAAATCTAATTTAAATGCTTCCAAATGCACCTGAACCAATCAGCTATTTGCTTCGAATTTCACTAATCCAATGTCACTACTTAGTGTGTTACATAATTTAAAAATATGATCTATCTTCTGTGTTTGAGGAAATAATTTGTGGTGGCAAAGGGAATAGAGCTGTAAGATGCATGAGCAACTTGAATGGTGAGCATGTTCATCTTAATAATATTTCACACAAATATAAGTTTATTGAATACCAAGTTACTTCTGAGTGAGGCACTAGTAAAAATAGCTAGTTTCCTAGTTTAAAAATGAACTGCTTCTAACCGGAAACATTTACAAAAGAAATCATATTATCTTGAGTTCAATTTACAACACATTAATACAAAGAAAAAAACAATTACATAGACCAAACGCCTTTAAAAGAAAACTATAATTTATTATTTGGAGAGAATATTGCATGGCAGGCAATCAGCCATAACGGACGATATCAGATAAACTGCACACCATCTGCATTAAGGCACCCACCATCTGGTTATTGATTGATAAAGGGACTAGTGCAGCAAAGATTACTCGAAATAAACTTACTACTAGCAACAAAAATTAACAAGTTTTCATCTCTGTGAGTAGGCTCTTAGTTGACTTAAAAATGAACATAAACATTATATATATAGTCAACATTGATGGTCTTGGTAAAATGTTGGTCTCAGGACCTGATGTTAATGGTTTAAACCCAGTCGAAGTCAACGGATTTTTCTTGAGCGATATAAATCTGTAGCACAACTTCCTTTGGAGGGCAAGTAAAGCTGTCGGCCCCATTTTGATTGTGGCTTATAAAAGAACCCTGAAAGATATATAAAAATACCTTTCTTAGCAAAATTGGTTGGTAAGTCCTTTCGTTCTCACTCATAGAAATTCTCATGTGCTGATACAATTATTCAGCTCAGAAAGTGCATGTTAGATACCTCACATAAATTCATGTTTTGTTTGAAATAATTACAAATTTAGCAGTAATGCAGCATTAAGTCCAATCAAGTTCTTGCTATATAATATTTTCAACTTTTTTGTTAAGGCGATCGGCCCTTTTCATTTGGTGTGGAAATGCAGAGCCGTGGGAAAAAAAGTTTATCTTCAAGAATTTGTATTATTTAGTAAATTTTTTTTCTGAAACGGTTTGTTCAAGAATAGAAACATGTTGATTAAGTTATACTTTATATATACACATCTCCTCTATGATTTTAACGGTGATCTAATATTGATAAAATTGGCATTTTTCAATAGAAAACTGCCGGCTGCACAGTAAAAAATAAGAAAATGTGACAAAAGATAAACATTTATACATTATCTTAGAAGGGGTATTGAAAATATCAACATAAAAATTGCACTCGTTCTCGAGATAACTTATATTTCCAAATGTATGATTTTTCCCGCAAGACCTGTCCTGTAGCTAGTGCCATCTACGGTTTCCATGATCCATCTGTTCTTGTTGGCGCGGACAGATACTTTGGTCGGCCACCTGACAGACTGTCACTGGAAGTTGAATGAACATGGCCGCCATTCCTTCTAAAGAGTGACGGCTCTCTTGAGGCGCTAAGGAAGTGTTGTTTTTTTACACTGATACCTGTGAGGTATTGTTTATTTTTCTGCGTTATTGTGGTTTGAGAAGAATGTCAAAAAAAGGAAGTACACAACTGTTGGTGCAAAAAAGGAAAGAAATTTAAGGGAGCAAACACTTTAAAAAATGAATGTTAGCTCAAAGCTCTGTAATATATAGTAATAATAATAACTAAAATAGTAGTTGTGGACTTATATAGTAAAATTATAAAAAAGGGTACTAACTAAAATATAAAGAAAATCCTTTTATAACATGATATAATTTTTCTAAATTTTTTTAACAGTGTATTTCACTACCCATTTGGGTTATATGCTTATGTACTAATTACACTAATGGATTAGGAATTAGGAAGGCTTAATTTAGAGAAAATGCACCCTCATTTGTGTGGAGGGAAAGTGGGAAACCATTTAGGGAAAACCACCTCTAGTGTGCACCTGACCAGGATCGATCCCCTATTTCCCTGTCTATGGCAGTCGTACCAACATGAGATTAGCGTGTTAGAGCATGCGAAAGAGTAATGTTGCAGACAAATAAGCACTACAATATAATCATGCTTACAAAATTCAAAAGATTGAAAAAGAAGTGTTTTGATTTTGTTATTAGCTACAAACTACTGTAAACTGCGATAGGTAAAAATGTTAATCAATAATCTTAAATAATAGAATAATGACATACATTATTTCAAGTATAATCTTGTTTGCTACATAGGCTTTCACAACCATTTTCTTGATTATGAAATTATACGTGAAAAAGGAGGGGAGAGGAGGGGGTCAAAAGTTTTCAAATTAACTTATGTGTCTTTCGGATCAACAAACTTGGAGAATTGAAATTTAAAATGAAGGTTTCTACTATGGGCATTATTCACTAATTAGGAAACAAAGTTTTTTGGTGAACTTATTATCGGTCAACCCCAAGGGGAGATAGTTCTCAATAATAAAACATCCCATTCTTGACCTTGTTCTCTCCAAATTTCAGGGTCTCGTCCCGCTTCAAAGCCCCCCCAACCCCTGGCTGGAAATTCCAGACCAAGAGGGGCGGTGTAAAAGATGGAAAACCTGTTTGTGTCATTATGATCAAGGGGCAAACTCCTAACATTCACACTAGACAATTTTTTGGGGGGGATGTTCTTGCCCCCTTTAAAATTATATTACAACGTATAGTAAAGATTAATAGGTTACTTCTTCATTGAAAATCCTCATATTCCTTGACCTCATCACAGGGCTTATTTTTGTCCTACTTTTGAGAAAAACTCCTACTTTTCCTACTTTTTGATCTCCAGAACAAAGAAACCGTTTGGTTTGTAGAGGTTTAAGTGTAGATCTTCCTTTTTGCTGGTAAGTCAGCAAAACAAAATATCATATCATAATGTGTCATGCTGTTTGAATAAATTTCATGTATGCCCGAATGCTTGAACAGTATCTTTGAAATTCAATGGTTATAAAATTGTTTTTGGGGGTAGTGTTATAATGAACTATTTCCAACTAGAATAGGCTAAATTAAGAGGCTTGTTAAGCTATCTTTCTGCTACCACATGGAAATACTGATGTTGAGTGAGGATTCTCCCAAACATCAAACTATCTTTACTGGCTACAGGACATGTTTCTCTGAGTCATCCATAAGAGGCATGCAGTCTACCAAAGATGGTCTTAACATTACAACTGTCAGTGCAACACAGTATAATTTACAAAGAATTTCATCAAGAAAGGACGTGAGACCCATAAGTTGTACTTGGCTGGACTCGAAGAAGAGAAGAGAATTGAGCTGAACGAAAGAAACAAGAGAAAGAAAAAAAAAAGTGAAGAGTATCAAGCATATAGGAAAGTTTTGGAAAAGAAATTGCAGGAAACTAAAGAGGCAATGCAAAAAGAGAACCTATTAGAAAAGCAAGAATCAGAAGTTTAAGAAGTAGTTCAATCTTACAAGTCATTAGTGACAGAAGCTAATGAAAGAATTATTAATGCAATGAAAACCAATGATCGGAAAGGTTTGCAAATATGTCAAACTATGCTAAAAGCTCTGAGCAAAAAATTGGAAGAAAGTGACTCTGCTTTTGAGAAAATAAGAACACGACAAAATCAAATTCAAAAGAGGAAGACAACAATGTCGGACTACTTTTTTTTGTGCAAGTAAATATGAATCAAAGAAACCCAAAAACAACTGAAAGTGGTGTTTTTTTCCATATAGCCCTAGCAGGTAGTAAGACGTGAAGGTAGAAAATATATTATTTACTATGATGTTTAACAGATTCATTTTTAATATATTTTATTTTTAGGTTGAATACCGTCATCTTTTGATGATAATTAACATCATTATTGTAATAATTATCATTATTATTACTATTTTGTTTCACTATGATTATTTTCTAATTTGGATTTGTAATGAAAGGACAAGTAAAATAAATACTATACTAAAGAGAAAATAAATTAAAGAAGGAAAGGGGGGTAAGGGCGTATAAAAGGAGGATTGCAAGGGGTTAATGATGGTTGATCAGTCCTTTCTTCTTTTATAAACTACTTTTTTTAATTTTTGCTGCAGGTCCAATAATATAAAAACATTGTTCTTAGTTAAAATGTTGTTTTTAATTATTTATTTTATTTTGGCACTATGAGGTGAATATAGTGTTTTTAATATGTCCTACTTTTTTTTTTTATCAAATTGGCAG